>JAODAC010007119.1:0-29457 GCA_027575185.1 Mimaenictus wilsoni
AAAATTATGTATTATAAAGGGATATTCACCAAATTAAATATATTTTCATGAAATAATTTTAAGGTTTTCATCTGATTGTATATATATTTTTGCTCTACATTTATCCTCTCGGGTATAGCAACTCATTTTGAGTTTTTAAAAATCCCTATCGTTGGCGGGATCTTTCTTATCTTTTTTCCTCCAGTCCCTAACTCTTCCGGATCTTTCTCCACTTTACCCAATGTTTCTGGGTCTTCCTCTTTTGCGCCGTTGCCATTATGTGTTCTATTGGAACTATGATTTCTTCTCCACAAATGTCTAAGCTACTTTATTCTGTATTTTTTATTCGTTGTATTATTGTTCCGCCGCTAAGTTCTGTGGCAATCTCTTTATTTGTTGTTCTCCGTTTTGTGCCGTCAGCTTGGTCCTATTATTTATCTTATAATTGTCTACTGGCCCAATTGTCACTACAGTATTCATATTGCGCTTGATTTTGGCCCACACATATAAAAAAGTTGCCAACACCAGAGTCCGAGAACTCACAATCGTCTCTAGGACGAATCTTAATAGGAGTCGATACCATATAAGCACGTATTTGATAAAATATATTATTGGTCATATGAATAACGGTTTTGGACTTCAGAATTTGCTAGGAAAAGATTGTAAAATGAAGGATACTGTGATTTTGGGATCATGTTAAATTTTTTATTTACTCGGGAGTTATTTGAGATAAGTGCTACTTTTTGGACCATATTTCAGATGCCCATAAAATGATGGCGAACCTCCAACCCATTATTAGAACTTGGATGACCCACGATTTTATATTGATTTTTCCTTACTGAAATGTTTCTGTTTATTATCACGACTCAAAACGAATTAAGCTTCTTTTCTGCGATCAGCTTTAGAGAAATGATATGATCTATGAAGGTGCGTCTCGCAGAGAATCCTGCCTGCTCTCCCATTTCGTCTGGTGTCAATTCTTCTACCACTATTTCCTTTAATAATTTCACATACACTTCGCAGAGTGTTCTTATTACTGTGATGCACAGTATGTGCTTTCTCTCTTGTAAATTGGTGGTATTAACTCCATTTTCAAATAGTCCATCTGCAAAATCGTCTATCAAGTCTTTTGTAGTTGTCGTGGTTCTTCCAGTGCAGCTTTCAATAGTTCTGCGATGATTCGATCCTAGACCCCGCCGATTTTATCGCAAAATTTTATAACAGAAAAAAATGCTGAGATATTGTGGTATGAGTATATTTACCTTGTGGGAAGAATACTCTTCGTACTTTATCTATGTGCCACGGTTGGGATTTAATTTCAAGTTATGAATTTAATCGATTAAACAAAAACACCAACAAAATATTTTCTATGTATTTATTTACATTGACAGGATTGTCACTTTACTTTCCGCGCAAAACAGACTAAAACTGCAATCATGTATAAAATCATAATTGAATTGAAAACTTAAAGAAATTTAATGCAATAAATGAGAAAAAAAAAGGACTGCATTGCAACAAATACGTAAATATGTAATTTATACATCAAGTATTTAAAAACAATATTGCCCAAATTAAATATAATTTTAAGGCAAATAAACGTGTATACATAATATAATGTGATAAATTATCTATTATGCAGCCCCTTACTAGAGCCTCTCTTATCACATTACCATTTCTCAGCATATGTTGGCGTTTCATTTTATTATCAATAATGCTTGTAAATTTCACATGGAAGCTATAAATACGATTTGTACTTATTTTTGTCAACTCTTGTCAGCTAGCTTAATATTTCGCAATCTCTAAGGAGGTTGATGTTACGTCTGAAAGCGCGATTTCAAAGAGCGCACCTTCTCCAGCACACTGTTCAACTGCTCATATTTGCCGGTGGCGTTGGGCAAATTCTCGAAGTTGATCACTGGCGACACATTCTTCTGGAAGTTATCCAGACTAGGTAACCGTGCATACGGCGAGAGCGCCTTGATGATTGGTGTGCCGGGCACGCTGGATATCCTTGCAGATGGTGTCGAAGGCGTACAAGGTGTTTCGGCAAGTCGCGACGTAGTTGTATCTAGGGTTTTATCTAAATCTTCCGATAGTGTCTCTGGAGCTTGTTCTGTTTCTTCTTCCTCGGTGCTCTCATCCACAGGTATGGGCGTATTATTTGAATCATCATTGCTCGTGAGTTGCTCCAACAGCTTGCGTTTTTGTATCTCTAAATCGTTTAATGAAGGCGACGGCGGTGATTTCGAGCGTGGGCAAACAATTTTCGTTTGTTGCTCGATGTGCATCTTGTTAACAAAGTCAAGCATGTTTTGTTTACTCAGGGCTGTTGAGTACGGTGGCACTCCGTAAAAATTGCATTCCTGAAAAGTATTAAAATGTTATCAAATTGAAAATGTTTACAAAAAATTATCTAATATTATGAAATAATATCGATATTAGGGAGTTAATTGCAAAAGGGTTATCAAAAATTAATACATCTGAATAAATCGAATGATTTGAGAGAAATGATGCTATAAATAGCTAGGTCCTGACCAATCTGCTCTTCCAAGCTTGTTCGCGCGCTTTTCAACTGGTGCCATTGGAAGATAGTGTGCTCCGCTGTGTTCTTTTCCTCGCAGTATCCACATTTAGGCGTGGCGCGTTTTCGAATTTTGAATAAAGATTCGCCAAAGCATTACATTTGATTGATTGTGGAAAATTATTTGAGTACATTCCTTGTTTGCATCACGTTTGACTTACTTAACAGCAGAAAATTCACACAAATATAAGCCTATTTTATAGGATAAGTTCTTTTTTTTTGGTTTGGTTTCACCGGGTACTAAAGTCATTAGATCTACTCAATTTTCTTTCATTGTAACTATGCATATTAGATGCTAAAACTATTGATAAGGAAGAATTCGGGACCTTGTAGTTGGTAGCCATTGACCTACCTCTGCACACTTGACTGGATTAATTCTTATTAAAAATAAATTCAACCATTTATAGGAATTATCGTGGACTAACATGATGTAAAAATAGGAAATACCTTACTGAACAAAAAAATACGATAACTTGGACATGTTGATAAGAAATATATAAGTCCTTTGCCACTACTATTACTGTATATGTTATTATAATCTCTTTTTAATTTTTACATGACAGAGAAAAATAGTTTATAGATTTGAAATCAACAAATTTATAAATTATATATTATAAATTATAATTATATATTTATTTAAATTATATATTTATCTGTGAAATCACTAGTAAGATTGTAATTTATAATTTCACAGATTGAAACCAGAACGATATCAAAACTATTGATACCGATGTATCGATATTAGGATTGAAAAACGTCCCCCTGTATTAACTATTACCAGCTTTCAATTATTATTTTGCGGAATTAAATGAATTTTTAAATCAACGAAATAATACAAGGGTTCATTGTTTTAAGTTAATAGATCAATTAACATACAAACTATTAACAACGATCTATTAAGTTGTTGAATGTATTATGCGTTGCAATGACAGGAAAAAGTGGAATTTGCTTCGTACGATGCCGGAGAAATTTTCAATTAGCAAACATATAGAAAAGTAAGGTATCGACATTTCCAATACTATATATCGGAAAGTATAACTTTTCTTCTTCTCCAAAATGAGAAAAGTTTACGAAATAATTGTTCTTCGAAACCAAATAAAAAATGTCCCATAGAGAACGTACTAATTCCGTTATGTCCCCCAGTTTGTCGACCTCTGTGCCAAAAAATATAATGAGGGACCCTCCATGCAACAATAAAAATGTTTTTGAATTGTGAAACAAGTACAAATAATTACAAAACGGCGAAAATAACGAGATTTAGAAGAAGTCCCTTTCATGAAATAGGAGCACAAACCTCGTTAAATGACAGAACCCATTTAATGAGATATGGTCACCTTATTTCAGAATTAGCAAGTATCGAACCAAAGTATCGATATTTTCTTAATACCCTTACTGATAAATGAACATGATTAAAGCCAAATACTACTATCCTGGGATTGCCTCTAACATGAATAAATTAATCAATTAGAATAAATTATAAATGAATATTTAAACCCAGATATTTTGAAAATAAAACAAGTAGTCTTAGGATATAATTGCAAAATGTAACATTTTGCTTATTTATAAAGGGAAAATACACCTAGTTAAATAATGAATAAATGTAACTATACAAAATCTATCAGAAAAAAAAACTTACATCTTTACATCCCCTCTCAGGCTTGCAATTAAATCCAGGATAGTCAATTATCTTCTCAGGTACAATTCTGTACCCATCTTTGGCTTGAGATCCTTCATCCATTTTACCATCACTATCAAAAAGCGCCAGATTCGATTGGAACACCTTAGCCTCCTCGAGCCATCCAGGCGGATAGCCCATAACTCTCATCTTGTAGACGTGAGCAGGAATGTCATACCGTCTCAAACCTAAAGCCTTCTTCAAGGTATCTGTTAAAACACCCGGCTTTAAATTCTTGTACTTATTCTCACTCTCTTCATGATATCTTACAAGTTTACTAAATTTCTGCTTAGCCATCTTAATCTTACGCATATCTTTGGGTAACGGGCATTCTCTGAGAGTATGTTCACCAGAACAGTTAAAGCAGGAAATGGCGCCTTTTTTCACTTCTTCCTTAGCTCCATCCTCACCTGGCGGATTATCTTCAATCACTTTATACTTGCTTCTGTAAATTGGCGAGTGAGTAACTGCCTCAGAAGGTTCGGTATCCAAAACGAACAATTTATCTTCCTTCTTTTCTTTGTGTTTGCTATCTCTTCGTCGACGTTTTTTACCATTTTGATCCAAATCTGAATCTTCTTGATCTTCATTTGGGTTTACAATTACCCAGTCTTTCAAAGTACTGTCCGTTGTGAGTAGCAACTTGTCGGAACTCTCCAGCAAAGTGAAATCTTTGAAAATGTGTAAAAATGCCTTAAATTGTTGTCCATACTTAAGAAGTAGTTCAGGGCTAGAAAAGTTAATTTCTATCCGCTTTTCTTCGTCCTCTGCGTCGGTGGTGGCATCAACCTGTGTTATATCGAGTATTTCGGTTTCTGCAACGATTTCTCCTTCATCGGCGACCTCTTCGACAGCGTTTTCGTCGTGATCATCGTCCGAGATGACGATTTCTTCGAGGTTAGTTGTTTTCGACTCGTCTTCATCGTCTGAGATCTTGATTTCTTCGTATATGGGAGACGCAGGTGTTTGGTTTTCCTGCGATTCTTCCTCGGGTACCATAATCACGTCGGAATCATCGCCGACTGTGATTACACCGTTTTCCGGGCAATTTGTTTGCATTTCCGGACTTTGAGGGTTTACCGTGTTTACACTCGAGTCTGCCATCATAAAATAAAGCTGCGCGCATTGTTTGACTGTTTGAAATTTACAAAAATTTAGATCATGTACTCATAGATGATTATGATAAATATATCTATCTTTATTCATACAGTGTCAATAGAAGCGAGATTAAATGGTTGTGTTGTATCCATAAAGTATTATGATTTACAATTGTTGACGCATGAGATATGCAACCAAACAAACACATTGATTGGAATTTAGATTTAAATATTTAAAAAATGTAACAGTAAACTAATTCAATAATAGGCTTAATTTAAGCTGTTTTAATTATATTTCTTACTTTGAGTTATAGATTTCATCATATAATATGATTTTTAAAAATGTTGTCCTAGAATATACAATAATAGAATATGCAACTAAACAAACACCAAACATTTTCACTTGCAGATTCTTTGCAAATTTGTTTAATAATCAATTGCTGGTATATTATTTATACAATATAATATTATATTTGTTATAGATATTCATACAATATTATAAATTTTTAAATGTTGCCATGTGAAATATGCAACCAAACAAATATCCACTAATGATATATGTTTGGTTGCATTTTCCACATTATGTCGTATTTTATATATTTTTTATTTTCGGTAATCCTAGGATTATAAATCACTGACCATTCCATTCAGAATCAAATTTACTACTAAGTAAAGGAACCCATATTAATAATGACGAAAGTCTAACGACAACATTTTTGCAATCTGGAAAATCATTTGAAATTACTGCTCCTAAATATTTCACTTTTATTTACATTTGCATTTTTCTATGTCCAGAAATCATATATCGATTCAAAATGAAATTAGCCGACATCTTCAGCAACATTTTTTCGGTTACTTGTTTAAAAATCATATTATATATTGTTGAAGATGAGACACTCATGTCTCTTGTCAGAAAATGACTAGTCTTAAAACTCGTATTTATTTCCACTTCGTATTTTCTTTATTCCTATTAGTATAAATCACACACTTTGTGACAGGATACAAGGTAGCGGTAAAATGCGGAAATAAACTTTGGTCGAACTAAATTTCTAATTTGCATGTAATTTGCAATGCCCATTCTTATGCGGATCGGTCACCTTATTTTGATATACACATTTCCGCCTAAATGTTGGATAATTATTGAGATATATGTCGTAGAAAAAAGTATTTTCTAAGAAATGTCGAGTTTTAGGTTTTTTTTTATATTTTCCGCATTACTAGGATTATAAATGATGCACCAACCAATTCAGCGTGAAAATATCTTCAAATATCTTCTGAGACAGTTTTTCATTTTATTACTTAAACTGATGTTTGAAGTCATAAAAGCGACATTTTCGCTGTCGGAAAAATGACGTAAAAACACTTCTTCTAAAGATTACACTTTTATTTACATTAGTCATATTTCTATGTATACAAATCATATATTAGTCGATTCAAAATTTAATTTGGCATTAACTAGTGAAACAGCCATTCCGATCTAGTGTAAATGTTATAGATTGTTGAAGTTGAGTCCATTTATGAAGGCATATGCCGAGGGTTTTGGAAGCATAAAGACAAACAAGGCACATTATTATTTTAAATATTAAAACATTATTAATACATTAATATTAATATATTATTGTGAAATTACAAGTCATGAAAGTTGATTCTAATTTCATGGACATTTTTACTGTCAGAAAAATGATTTAAAATGATTTAGCCTAAAGATTGTACTTCTATTTATATTTATCATCTTTCAATGTATACACGTCATACATTAATTGATTCAGAATTAAAATTTGACACAATACGGTGCATCTATTTTCCCCTTATTTGCCTAGAAGGGACGTTATAGATTCTTAAAATTGAGTCAATTTATGAAAACATATCTGGAACGAATAGAAAGCACAAATGTATATATTTTAACACGCGTCAACACAAAACATTCACTTCACAATATAATTTAAATTATTTCAACACAATATTATATATTTTTTCAAAAAAATCATTTTACCTTTCGCTATCGGTTTGTTAGTACTATTCAAAAATTTCCAAATGAATCTTCTATTAGAACATGCAGGAACAAAACTTAGAATATACTTTAATGGTTCGTTTATAGATGGCGCTACCTGTATATTTCGCTGGTAACATTTGCAGTCCATGTTTTAGCTCTTTTCTTGAATCTTCTGTGTGTATTCATGCAGCGGAGAAGACGAGATCAGCTGATCCAACGCCAGTGTGTCGGTCGGCTGACCATCCCTCCGCAATTGTCTCGCTAAATGCGCATCTTCTCAATCGCGGATTTTTGCTTCAGTGTGTCGCGCGTGCTGCAGTCGCTAACATCATCCTTGACCAAATTCGTGGGAGCCGGAGAAATTGGGGTTGAAAAGCGCCAACGCACATCGCGAAACAAGTGCGTAAACAAACGTGCCGCCTTTATCGCCGACGTAATTATCGATTTCAAGTGTTTTTTCTTCTTCTCTCGTTTATGGCTGGTTACGCTAACCGCTCCCGGACCTAAAACATCATCATTAACATTGCCGCGTCGAACATTGAACAATAACCGCGTGAAGTAAGTACGAAATTATCACGGTGTGACAGACGAGTTCAAGTACTTTTTTTGTGGTTTGTTTAAAGTGACTACCCTCTGATTACGGGCGTGTTTCTTGGTCATTTCGTTGGCAAATTCGCAACACCTCGTCTTATCTAATTTAAACTGATATGGAATTGTGGTTCTGCTGAAAGGGAGCCAAAGGCTGAAAGGGCGACATCATGTCGACACGACGCCTGTGTGTCTGTCGTCATGGTAACGCGTGTGGCGGCGGCGAGGGCGGTTGTGGCGAGGAGCGTTGGCGAGCACGGCGCCGCGACGCAGCCCAGCGACGATGTGTCATCGTCGAGGACCACTAGAAATCGAGTAGCGCTCGTTTATTCAAAGCAAACAGCGTACGTCAACAATGACATACCATCAATCATGGCACAGAAAAGTTATTTAACGGTTTGGCGAACTTCTTTTTGCGGTTAGATTTAATATGGAGGCAAACGAAAGCGAACGCCATCTGGCGGATGGCGGTGACACGGCGTGTTCTAACCTCTCAGTGTCTGTGGAAAATACGCTGGAAGAGTGTACTTTTTTGAAATGTACACCGCGAAATTCCACCGGCGATATTGGAACGCATTATCAGAATGTAGCGAATGATACCATTGAAGATGAGACGTTAATGGTGGAAGTGTGTGACGTTGGCGAACAGAATGGGGATGTTAACGACTACGTGAATGATGAGGGCGCTGTCGGCGTGGCTATGACTGCTGTTGAGATAGATGGCGTTTGGACGATTACGTGGACTGTGGAGGACTATGAGGAGGGTGACTGTATTGGTTTGGTGCAAATTGGTAAGTTCTTTTATATTTTTTCTATGTATTTTAGACAAATTTTCAGCAATCAATAACAGTTTCTTGGGTTTAACGAATGTTTGTTATTTCATCGGGAACTTGAATCTATATTAAGGTTTAATTCCCGGTAAATTTATTAATACCAATAATAATGGTTAAGACATTCGAAATTCAAAATTCTTGCCGCCAAATTAGATATGCAATAAAAAGGAGTGAGCTACACACGGCCTACAGAATATATTTGTCTGTCAAGTATTATTAAATTTGTTTATTTTTGCATCGTAAAGCCTCAGGGGCACCACCCGTTTGAGTTGGTTATTTTTGCTTCAGGGGACCCTTTCACTGTTTGAATTTAGATCAATTTTTTTCATTCTCCTAAGGGGCCTCCTAAATTTTCTGGATACCGACAAATTTTGAAATCGGTGTGCCGTATACAAAAAGTTTAGGAATCACTTTTCTAATCTACTGACATACGTGTTGTACATACAATTAGTATTATTGTTGCAATCAGTCCTATTCGATCATGGGTAAACATTAAAAATATGGACTATATTCTAATAGACGTTTCTAATGGATAGACGTTTCATCCACCGCACATATGTTTTTGCCGACGGCGTTTTTTGATTTTGTATATATGGGCAAGGCAGACTATTAATAAACACATGGGTTGGGGAACCCCTTGAGCCTTTACCAGTCTTGGAACCACGTCCTGAATAGGAGAGAGTCCACTATAAGTTATTAAGGAACTTAAATTAGCTAATATTACATTATTAATTGACATGTCGGATGATGGAAAAATATCGGTATTGATTACTATCGACATTTTCTATTTTGGAATCGATATTAGAGCATCTAGCCCAGTTGGTAATTACTATTTACACAGGAGGGCTCGGGTTCAAAATCAATTTGCGTACATCTTTACTTGCTCCGGCAAAGACACAGACAACTTTATATGTTGATATAGAAGTCTTATTCACCTTGAGCTAGCAACCAACCCACAGGGAATTGAGATACTCCAAATACTCAAAAGGATTCTGGAAGAAATACAGGCCAGTGACCTAGCCCCGCTCAGCTAAAGGTAAAGAAAGATATCAATATGCAAATATCGATTTCAAAAACCGATGTATCGTTATTTATTGAAATCGAAATAATTAGATACGATGGAGAAAACAAATGTTCCAAAATAACGTGGGTCAATGTGTCCTGGGGGACCCTCACTTTTTTAATATAGCTTTAAATTCCGGCAACCATATTAACATCTATGGTTGTCGATATGACGTCCTCTTCACCCTGGGCAAGGCTAGCAACCTGCCCAAAGGGAATTAATATGCTCATAGTTGCCCAGAAAATTTCTAGAAGAATGACAGGCCACTGGCCTATGCCCCGTCAGCGACAAGGCGGGTGAACGAAGAAGAAGAAGAATTCTGCAGTATGTCATAAAATGATCAAAATTCTCGATATCCATATGTACGCCAACTCCAGGCAAAGGATAAATAAAGGAAAACTGAGATATTGTCAGGGGTCACCGTTTAGTAATATGTTTCATAAGGGGTACGTTATGAAACATATGAACTGATTAAGTTAGTTCTGAATGTGTCTTCTTTTATTGATATTCGTTTGTTTAACTATAGTTAATTCAATTTTAAGTTTATATCAAATTCCCAATGAATGAATGTTAAAACGGTTAATATCTCCGGAATAAGTTATATTGGTTTTATATTTTTTGTTCTTCTTCTGATCAGCTGATTGTACTGGTTCTTAATTATTTAATATGAGGGTTGCTCATGCGAGGCACGTACGACCCTCATGCACTTGCTCCACGGACGAACTTGCGCCCGGACAACCCATATGCACCATGCTCGTAAATTTCGATAATCTAACGAGGTATTTAAGCGTGAAAACGTGTGCGGTGTGCGGGCAACAGCGCTATCGTAAAGCGCTAAACTCGTCCTACTTGCTTTTACGACGAAGACGACGACGACGACGCAAGCCTCGGACACGGCTCAATCGCCGGAGATAAATCGTGATCATCCAGCAAGCAGCATACACTACTACTTGCCTTTTGCTTTGTTTTCCGTTCGCTTTTCCAAGCCCCCAGCGAGGAATGTGAGATATGAAATCCCTGATGGAATTCAGCGGCGTCACGTGAATGAATTTTTCGGTTTTAATCGCCCTTTGTTTCTACGAAGTGCTGTGGCAATAGCGTTTTGGATGGAATAAGAAGCCGGATCTTTGATTAGGTTGGTGTCGCGAGTCATAGATGAAATTGTTTGGGGGACTTTGATGAAGTCACTTGGGAGTTGTTCAAGACGGCAGCGTCTCTTTGTCGTGGCGTATGACTCGGTTCACACGAACCGTAGTGGAATATCCCGTCTCTTCTCTTCGGAGACCGGCGTGGTACATGCAGGAATGTACGAAATACACGCTTTGAAACGGCGGCGAGCGTCGAAACGGAAGGGAATGTGAGCAAAGGTCATTTCGGGCGTTATTGTCTCAGGACACGGACGTATAGACGTAGTTAAAACATCATTAACTGCCTCCAGTTTGATGCTTTTTGGAAATGTACTGACCATCGTTCGATGTTTTTATCGCATTTACTTTTACTTTAGTTTGTTAAAAAACACGTAGGCAGCTATGCTGACGTCAAAGTGACATCAGGTGATATACCTATATAAACTATTTCAGATAAATAATGAAAACGAAAATTTCCTAAAGTTCCTAAACTACTAAAATATTCGTTTTTTATATTTGCGTTTTAGTGTAAAATATTGCATTCTCTCTTTACTGAAGATATTATCATGATAGTTAACATTAAAATACGATATTATACGAACCTATCATTGAATTGTGATCAAATATGTTAAGATAATCAAGCCATGCTTCCTTACTGACTTTACCTTAAGGACATGGGGGTTATTAGATTTTTTTTGCTAGGAGGGGGGGACAGAAATCCAAAATGTACTTCTCTGGAAAAGACGAGCATCTTTTCCTGCAAGTCTCTTGTATGTATTTGGCAGTGCCCATGGTTTGGTTGACGTTAATGTGTATAACGATACGAGTGTGGAAATGGAGATTTTGGGCACGCTGCGTAGTGAGTGCCGCTATCAGCAAGTGTACCAATAGCCGTTTACATGCGAGTATCATTCGATATTTTTAAAATTGCTTACTGTCAAGCACATATATAGTATGTTTGTGTATGTTTTTTTAAATAAGTATTTTACATTTGATCTAGTTGTTACAATGCTAATTCAAGAAGAACTCCAGAGACATCTTCGCAATGATTCAGAGAAATATTTAAACATACTCCACTTCCTTCATTAATACTCACAGTTGTCAGTTTTCATTTTATTTAGTTTTAGTTTAGTGGAAAGCAAATCGACATGTCACTTTACGGACGTCTATATGACGTCAATTGACATCACTTCTGTTATGATACTACGAGCAAGGGAACCCGGTGTTTTTTAAATTTTGTATAGGCTACCTTATTCATATTAGTAAATATTGGGGCAGGGTCGTCCTGGTTTATCCCCAAGGGGTCTACTTGTGGACATTATTATCAAGTACTTCCACAGATGTACACACTGGTCAGGAAAATACATTATCGAAGAAATTGATAGGAAAGGTTCGCCATTTTACGAAACGGGGAGGCGCCAAAATTATATAATACAGGAGTTACAGCTACCTAAAGTTTTGAAACCGCTGATATCAGGTAATGCAAATAGTTCTTACTTGGTCAAAGTCCTAATATGATAATTCCATAAAGCTTTCCCTCACTTTACTGTTAGGTATAGAGAAGTTTACTGAAGTTTAAATGCACAAAACCTCAGATCTAATTCTACATTCGTTTCTATTATATTGAAACTTATTTTCTTTTTTCATAAATTGTTAAATGACCTCTAGACTGACGTGAATATAATTTCAGTTGTCATCATTTATCGAACTATCAATTACGTTACCCCTTTTGTGGCTTGAGGGGTTGAGTTGAGAGTGTGATGACTAAATATGATTATAAGACTTTGAATCCAATGATCGAATGTTTTAATCAAGCATTTTTCCTTTTCCTTCTTCTTTTTTTCTGTTAGAAAAGCTGCAAAAGTGAACATTTGTAAGGTCATTTCTCACTTTTTATACTTTCAAGGAAATTGGATTAGTCACTTAAGTTCTGCTTCACTCATAACTATATTCTAAGAATTACATTAATTGCTATCTTCCTAGGAGGCTTCTAAATAAATATGCCACTTTTTACGTACACACGTGTTGTGCAAAAAGTTGCCTACGTGCGATGCGGCCAACAATAAATTCCAGCAACTGTACACTATTTTCCGTTGGGTGGCGTTTCTTTTCCTCTTAGTCATATTTTATAACTGTTGTTGAAATGTATTTCAGTCCAAATAGGAATGCAGTAGAAAATGAGGTGTATCATTGAATGAAATGTAAATTTGCAATCGTGTACAGCAGTAGTTGTAATCGTAGTTTTTGCGGCCTTTAAAACGCGCCGGCCGCACTTCCTTAGCGCACAAGTGTGTCGGTACGAATATGGATAACTCGTTTCCGGCGGTTAGTGTTGCTCGTAATGGTGAGAAAATTACAGATTAGCAAGTGAGAAGACCTTACGTAAAATAGATTAGAATCGAACACATTTAAAGGAGAAACAAATTGATATTTATTTCAACAAGTCAAGTGTTACAAGAATATAATTATGTGAATATTTATTATTGACTGATAATATTTAATGCAACATAAAATTTATAAATATTTATTTTGAAATGTTTGCAATTTCCTGTATTTAAGTATTTATGAATGTGCCACGTAAAGATAACAGAAGATAACATTGACTTGATGGATTTACAGAACCCAAAGGAGTTGCTATATCCGTGAGAGGGAAAAATAAATGTTTATTAAAATAAATATTCTCGAGAGTGTACCATTTTCGTTTATTTCGAACAGTTAGATAATATTATTCCATTAATTGATACAATTTGAAACAATTCTAAATGTCCGCAGAACTTTGTTTCAATTAACTTTCTTCAGACAGCACGTAGGAAATTACGCTTATGTATTTACGGTACGGAAATATGTATTTCTGGAATATTTTGTTACAGTAAATAGTGTTGGTCTCTAACGTAGGCAGACGGGGTTCGAGTCCTCGGGGTGGACAATCATCAGGGTGAATTAATAAATAATAATTAATTCACCTTGGCTAAACATGCGCAGGAAAGCGCCATGGAAATCTTAAAAACCCTCGAAAGGTTAAATTAAAAAGAAACATGAAAAATAGCGTATCTCTTAAGTTGAAAAAACACATTGAAAAATGATTAAAATCGGGAGAGCGCGCTTACAGAAGTATTACTTTCAAAATCAAACTTACAAGAATTCTGGAGAGGAACTAGGAACCCCCTGATGATTTCCCCAAATAAAATATTTCATCATACACCATTTTTATCATTCCATTTCAACGTTCGACATGTTCCGCGTAATATAGGTTAATTTTCATTACATAAGTCACGTAAACCAACGGATCTGGATTTTTTCCGCTTTAGATAGGATTCCATATACTAAAGGTTCCGCAATCGGCAGGTTTCAATATATTACTAATTATCTGCTATTAAAAACTTCAAATGTTTCCTTGTTATATATTTATATAAAAATATGTCAAGTGACAAGATTGGTTTCACTATTAATATAAAATGTACAGCACAATTAAGCAAACTTATAACAACTAAATAAAGTACTGATGGGAAATTGACGTTTATCGAATCATTGGCAGCGAATTGTCTGCTCGGTTTGCGAAGGTGTGTACGCTGCCGCGCAACAACGCGTTTAGTAATGAATCTAAGAAAAGTCCCCCACGCGTGCGCGCTGTACGTACCGGTGCTCACCGGGCTCCACTCTCGCACACTACTCAGCAAACGTCAGTTGTTGTTGAACCGTGCGTGCGCCTGCTTGCGTTCTACACTGGAAAAAAAAAACTAAAGCGAAATTTGTTGCCGCGCACGACAAACGCGCATTTCTTTCCAACTCTTGATGATGTAATAAACATATTTCTTTATACCGAATAGTATTACGTAGAAACGACATAATATTTAATTTTACAATTAAAAAGAACAGGCAAAACGTAATTTAAAAGTGAAATAACAACAAAAAGTGGATTAAAAAATCATCAAAATCGTAAGTTATACGCCTTTTATTTTATTTTTTTTTAATCTTACACTCACAAAAGAGGCACGGACGACATTAATTTTCGAAATGATTTAGTTGAACTTTTAATAAATTACTAAATTTACAGTTGAAAGGTCCCCCGGTACTCTGATTACTAGTAATTGTACTTTCGATTTACTCATTCACATATTCGCACACTTGCATGCGTGTTGTTTGTTGGAAGGATATGTGTGTGTGTGTGTGAGTGAGCGTGTGTGGTGGAGTGGATTTCGTTTCGAATTCCATTCCATGAATGAAACAGCTCGTCGTCGTCGGTGCCCCGCTCGTAGGTCGATTGTGCAAGGAGCGTGCCATGAATGAAACAACAGGCGGTGCGATTTCATTCATAAAATACGCCGGCGGTTGTGCATGCATGTCATGCCGGTTTGCACTCGCGAATCTACGCACAAGTGTCCGCGGAGCGGGTCGTTCACGACGCAGTTACCGAGTAGCTTACGCGCGAAACAGGTCCATAAATTTCGTCTTTGGACACGAGTACAAGTACGAGTTATCGCAAAAGGAAGACTGGGAGGTAATTAAAGCTTCACTTTGCATTTTTTCGCGCTGGAGGATTTTTATAAGGTCCTTCAAGCAGTTTTTGTCAATTTTTGTTCGATATTATTGTTGGAAAATTAAAATATTTGAGTAATTTAGTATGTTTACCATTGTTTAGATAATTATAGATATTTTGTGTTAGAATGGTGCATAGTTTCGTGTATAACACTATAATAGACGATTGATTAATTTTCATTATTTGGGCTTGTTTGGAAATTACTTTAACTTCACTTTGTATTTTTCTCGCTTTATAAGGTCTTTCAGGCAGTTTTTATGAATTTTTGTTCGATATTATTGTTGAAAAATTAAAATATTCGAGTAATTTAGTATGTTTAGCATTGTTTAGATAATTATAGATATTTTGTGTTAGAATGGTGCATAGTTTCGTGTATAACACTATAATAGACGATTGATTAATTTTCATTATTTGGGCTTGTTTGGAAATTACTTTAGCTTCACTTTGTATTTTTCTCGCTTAATAAGGTCTTTCAGGCAGTTTTTATGAATTTTTGTTCGATATTATTGTTGAAAAAATAAAATAATTGAATAATTCAGTATGTTTATCATTGTTTAGATAGTTATAGATATTTCTTTGTTAGAATGTTGCATAGTTTCTCGTGAATAGACAATTGCTTAATTTTGATTATTTGGGCTTGTTAGGATTTTTTTTGAGGTGACCAATGGATTGATATTGTCAAGTAGAATTATTGGCAAATGCGGTTAGACGATTTTCATGACAGAAAATGAAACCTACTGATTTCCGAGTAGCTTACGTTTCGCCTTTGGGCACAACTACATGTGTGATTTCTAGAGTTACTGCAAAAGTAAAACAGAAAGGTAATTCAACCTTCACTTCGTATTTTTTCCGCGTTAGGGAAGTTTTACATGGTTATTCAGGCAGTTTTTGTGAATTTTTCTTCGGTTTATCCTTAATTAGATATTTATATATATTTTTGTGTTAGAATCTTGCAGGCATTTGGGAATTGTTTGGGCTTGTTAGAAATTTACTTTCTGGTGATAAAGTGTGATTAAACTCCATGACAGACAATGAAACGTATTGATTTCTGAATAGCTCGCGAAACATGCCTATATATTTCGTCTTTGGACACAAGTACAAGATTGATTGATGGTTTTACTGTTTAAATTTTAAAACGTTTGAATAACTCAATATATTTATCATTTTGTGGACTTTATTTTATGGTCTCGAAGAATATTCTACTAAATATTCAAGATATTTCGTTGATGAGTTTATGAGATGGTATGAGATTAATATTGCCACATAGAATTATTGACAAAGCGCGATTATTACTCATTTCATGATAGGAAATGAAAAATATTGTTTATTTTCGAATAATTCATTGCTAAATTCGTGAATTATAAGTAATTAGTGATCCTTTGATTTTTTATTGTTTTGTGAATTGCTCCTGTATGAATTAAACTTAACAAAATCTCGTAATGTTAGAATTCTTAATGGAATCTTTATAAAACTTTCGTTGTATAAAGCATACGTAAATGACATATCATTTTTTGGATGTTGTACCTTGTTTGTGAATATTTATTATTAATTTTTAGACGTTCCATTAAATATGCAGTTAAATTTGTTGAAATGATTACTTTTCTGCGTATAAATCTTTCACATTTGTATTTTCGAATTTAAACTTTTTCGTAAATATGTTTAGACAAGTGCCAAGAGAGTTTTTTTTTTGTTTTTGCCCCCTTCTTGGTATCCAAAGTACTATTAATTGCTCCCTGGCAAAAATTCGTTTTTTTAACTGAAAACCTGTTTGAGGTTTAATATTAATAGGAAACCAGTACATTAAATATTATTTACAGTGTGGTGGAGTTTTCTCAGATGCAATAAACATGTTCTACATAAAATTAACAATAAGTATACGGTTTAACTCTGATAATAACATTTTTTTAATAAACTGCAGCACACATGTAAATTTAATTCCAATGTTATTACAACAACTATTAACTGAACATCGTTTCCCCTCCATTAGCTTGGCGATTCATAGTCAATGGGTAGGTTTGCTCAAAAATGCGAAAAAAGAAATTATTTCATTATTGTAAAACAGTAAAAAATGAAAAACCACAGTTTCATAACGATTAAATGATTTGGCTTTTATATAGAAAGAAACCGAGGTTTCGCGCAGTAAACTTCTCCACATACGTTATTTGTATTAATACCCGCGGTTTCTATGTCGGTTTTTCCCTTTCGGTTTTGCAATTAGTACCACCACAACCCGTGGTTTTCGAGTTCGGGTAAATTCGAACAGAAATCTTATGTTTTAAGCTGATTTTGGTCTCACGAGGCAATCATTGAGTTTCAATCATTGTTTGGCTTTTTTACTGCTGCAGTCCACCAACATACTGTGATATTTCAATTAAACTTTGTCAACATCTGGATAATATTTAAAATTTCGCAATATTACGAATAGCTAAAGTCTTATTCTTCAAGATTAACATTTCACCGTTACCGCTAATTTTCAAACACATTGATCATTAGCATGAATATATCTCCATCAATATTTGCAAATATGACTATAAAGTTTACTTACTTTGTGAATAATGACCAACTAATTACCACTATATTTACATTGAATTTGCATACGTTTTAGGGATTTCTTGATTATGTTAAGAAGCTTAAATGTCATTTGCCAACTAATTTTCCAATGACTGCCACTGACGCAAATGGGGCAACCAATTGATTCCGTACTTTCTCATTATCACATTGTCCATGAGATTTCAGCAATTTCACGTTCAATTTCCTAATCCAACAACGGGGGGTGGCAATTTATATTCGGCCACGCCTCAGTGAGCTAGTCAGATCTCGGGGAGCAGCGGATTTAATCGCACGAATTAATCGATTTAATTTCGCTTTGCTCTTCTAATTAATTAGATTGGTTTTCTATTACTCAATCCGGAACATTGGGTGATTAAGTTGCTAATTGTAAGATAAAAGCTTTAAGTGCACAGACAATTGAATTGAAATTGGTGTAAGCATAATTACGTTTTTTTGATTATGTAGCTATAATTTTTGCAATACGCATTACTTCATTAATAATTATGCAAACTCCAACGGATTTTACAGTGTGAAACCACCGAATTTAAATGAGACCGGTGATTGTTCGGCGTCGGGTGATATACACAGTCAAACCACTTCGACTATTGTTTTATTTTTAATGTTATTGCAAATTATCTATGCTGATAAAAGTGCGAACGTTGACGAATGAGACGATCAATACGTTATCAACGTGCATTTACATAAATTATACATGTATAAACATAGAAATATAATAAAGCAAAATCGACATTGGGTCTCCGAAAAAAATGAACGTTTTGAAAAACATGAAAATCGAATGGAAAGTAGCTTTCTATTACACTATTTCATTAATTGTGAATGATATTCATTCATTCCTGCGGTTTGCATTGGATTGCATTTTCATTCAATATTTCGCGCGTTCACGCGCGGATATTTTCGATCACTAAGCACATTCATTTCCGTTTTGATACCGCATTATTATTTAAATTCAATCCCGGGCTTTATAACAGCTCGCGCGTAAGTTGTATGAAATATTTATGTTGTTTGCCTGTTTGTACGCCATAAATTAATGCGCAGAGAAGTATGGCGTAGGTAGAGTGTTGCATAGGAAAGAGATTGGTTGTGGTTTCACGCGATTGTAAATTTGCAATGAATTGTTGGGTTTTCTGTGATTTTAGAACATGCGTGGTGGTTTATGGGAGTTTTCTACATCAGCTTTTTTTGGAAAAAAAAGGGGAAATTTTAAGTGTTTCTAAATTCTTGATGATATATTGATTAATATTTATAAATATTAATAGTCCGGCGAACTTCATCTTATAGGGAAATATCGGTGTGTTTAACCAAAAAAGTATACGAACAGAATTTGAGGACTCACTCCTACACGTTTTTGTTGTTACTACCGATGTACATGTTTCAGGTGCAAAACACTAGTAACAAAAACGAGTGGGTTCGGATTTTCAAATTCTGCACAATCAGACCAAAAATCCAATAGATATGTAAAGGCTTCCTTGAATATTTTAATAAAATCTATTTCAAAAATTGAAGTAGTACTGGAGCAATCAAAACAGTACCAAAAGGCGTTTCATCAAAATTCATATGTCACAAAAACAAAAAGCCCATTTTGAAAGTTTAGATTTTTGACAAAATCTTAACATAGCGATTTTTCGGGAAAATTTGTTCGTATTATGCTAAAAACTTAACAATCGAAAAAATCCTGTGACAAAGGTTAAATAGTTATGTGTACAATAACGACAAATATGTTCCACAGATGAGTGGTTTTTGAAAATATTTTGTAATTCATAGCTTTGGGAAAAACACAATTCAAATAAACCAATCAAGAACTAACTCTTACGGTGATAACTTCGTCATTTTGTGAAAATTTTGTTTGAAACATGTTTCAAATATTTTATAACAAACTTTAAGAAAAAAAAAATGGAAACATCAATACACCAAATTTTGGGTTTCGATCATTTCTTGTCGTTCAACTTAATTGAAAGCCGTCTTAAAGGCGGCTTGGAGACCATTAGTGATCACGTTTGTATTTTTACATTTTTTCAAAAATTGATTGATAACGATTCTACCTAATTCGAATAATATCGATATCGATAAATATCGAATCTATACCGATATGCCGATATAATTATATCAATATATGGTCACCAACTGATATGTCTACATTCACTCACCATAGAGAAAGGAAAACAATTTTTTTGCAATTTTGAATATGAAAGGTCTATAAGTATATAGATTCATATCATATGACTGATATTTACATTAGGAAGACGGTAAAATCACACCTGTAAAATTTTCGTCTTCTTTAATTATATTGTTCCTTATTAACAATAATTATCTTATTTCAATCAGGTCAAATTAATAAATATCGTATAACAATATTCCAAAAATGTTAATATAAACGATTAATGATGAAATAGTTTACCATAAGTCAAGCTGTTGATGCTTAACTGACAATGTGTTTCAATGGTTTTCTTTTAGAGTGTTCTAAGAAATCAAACTATTTTGTTCACCTACAACACGTAGAGTTCAGAGTGTTGTGGTGTGATTGTTTTACAATTACCTATAAATTTATGAATAATTGGAAGTATTAAGCATATATTTTTTTGGAATCACATAGTTTCAAGTAGATTGTTATATGTCTATTTGGTGATAACCTTGAAAATATGATGAAAAATGAAATTTTTACAGCATATACAAAAATCTACAAAATTACATGAAGAAATTCATAATAGTCGTATCAAGCATATTAAAATCTCCATTGAGAAATCATACTAAAATTAACAACTGTTGACATTATTAACAGTATAACGTAAAGCCTTGTCAAAGAAACAGGTTAAGCCATACCACTTACGATTTAATACCACGTAGGTGGTCGGCAATTAATTATCGCATATTTAATTAAGTTTTTCAACGTTATCATAAGGAATTTATCGCTTTCGTTTTGCGTAAATCCGTCTGAAATGGAAACTCGAAAAACTTATGAGACGCTCGAGGGCTAGACAAAATTCTCCTTTTCACACTCGCTCGCCTATAATTAGCGCAAGTTTACGCAGCGTTTCCCGCGGCCCAGCACGCTCTGCGTGTGCCAATTTAAACTGTTTACACGATGTATCAATTTTATAAGCAAAACATCCTGGTTTTGTATACGTTACACTTCCACCGAGTGCCCGTCTTGCCGCCGGCGACGGCACGACTCACATTTCATTTCATTCATGTGCATATCGCACACGATTCGCAAACGAAACGGAGGAGATCGACTGACCAATTTGTTTGCGACGCTGCGTTGAATTACGAGAGGCGATTGATTGATGCGTAATTATATTACACGCTCGGATGTACCGGGAGGCCCGCGTTAAGGATGTGCCTAGCTGGCAGGCGACACACATAGTCGTCGGACACGTGGCCGGTTGTCGTTTTCCTGCCACACGTTGGCGAAAATTGAAGCGTGAAAACGTGCACGTGGGTATGTGTGCCCAAGGTCGTTTTTCCGCCGTTTTCGGCGACAGGATGATGCCAAATGTATTTTGCGTTGCAGGAAATGCGCCTATTCCACCGATTAATGGGCATTTCTATTACCGATTAATTGTTCTGTGCTGCCACCTAGTGTAGGAATTTAAATATGAAAAATTTGCGATCGATTTTTTTATTTGACACAAGAAACCAAACATGCAAAATGCATATGTTTAGTAACAAACTGCTGGAGTAAAATTTGCAACAGTTATTAGTTCAACCCTAGCCGCAAATTCAGAGTGGCGATACGTTTTACTATTTGATTTCACTAATTTTAAAAACGGTATTTAAATTTAAAGACAATTTTTGAAGTACAGTTTTATTTTAGAACATGTTACATATTATTATCATCAAATGTAAATCTTCTCGACCGAGCTGGAACGTTCCTTCGGCGAAAGGTATTTAAATCATTCGAAAATTGCTGTTTACCATGCATTTTGTTTTTGAGAGGGTGTCCAGCTTAAAGGTTTTCAGTAGCTTTCAAGAATGATATATGCAGACTTGCAATCGTCGACTTACATTTCGTGAAAGGAGCCGATCGAATCAATCTACATGTACCATGCAGTCTTTATTTAAGGATAGAGTAAGAGAAAATATAAGATAGAGAAGCGATTAGTTCAACCCAATTCGTTAGGAGGCGCTAGTAAGTAATCGACCATATTCGGTGTTTCCGACCGGCGACGAGTTTTAAAATTTATTACTTTTGTTTCATTTATTGCTTTGAGTGACATCACCTTTTTGCTTTTGATATATGTCAATACTTGCTGCAGCAAAATTTGCAACAGATTTTAGTTCAACCCAAGCCGCAAATTCCGAGTGGCGCCACTTTTTTCTATTTGATTTCCTTAACTTTAAATTGTTTTAAATTTAAAGACAATTTTTGAATTTTTGATTTAAAGAAAATCCTTTGAAAATATGCTGCTTACCATACATTTTGTTTTTGAGTTTTGTTTTGAGCTTAAAAGTTACAGTAGTTTGGAAGAATGAATCATATGCAGCCTTACAGGTGCAGAAACATTTGGGGAAAGAAGCATCGCCTCAATCAGCATGTAGCATGTAAACTTTCTTTAAGGATAGAGTCAATTTTAAATCAAGTATTGACAATATATCAAAAGCAAAAAGGTTATGTCTTTACGAGGAATAAATGAAACCCAAGTGTTTATTAACATTTCAAAACTCGTCGCTGCCCGGAAACACCGATTATTTACTAGCGCTATCTAACAAATTGGGTTGAACTAAACAAATTTGTTTCAAGGTCACTGATATAGCATTTGCTTCTCTATTTTCTCTGAAACCAAATTCCATTAGCTTATTTCTAGCAAAGGGTATGCCGAAATTTCGTCATAAATATACGCTAATTCACTTGTAAAGCAGTGAATTCCAACATGTGAATTACTACCTAATATAGAATTTTTAATACTCTTCAAATCAAAATAAGTACTGGACACTAGTAGTGCTGGCAAAAGAGAATTGGTAAATATCTATTGATACTTCCGTTTTATAAGGTCGGCTCAAATGGGCGGCTAGGCAAATTTAATTCTGGGACCAGACATGGACTTGGACGTATCAAAATCGACTCTTTGGATATCAAATAGTAGACATTTTGATAACTCTTCCCTCTAAAATCATACTTCAGTTTTCTTCATTACTATTAACTAATTTGGCTTTGTTTTTCTTACAACCAGCGTAATTCGTCACCAAAGAGCCATAAACTTCTAATATGAAAATTATAATAGGAACTTATTCATTCTAACTCATTTGTTTTCCTCCCCTTTATGTTAATTCGTTTTAGAAAGTCATAAATATAAGTATATGAGATGTCTATATTATGCGGTGCTCCTCAATTACTGAGCCGCATAATTTTAGACATGATATGATAGAAGTGGTATTTATGAAAGTGAAGAATACCAAAATCTGTTTATGCTTCTTTGCACTGCGTTGTCTTGGGTCCAATTTCTTCCAAGGAGGACTCAATTCTATTTCAAATTAGTCATATCAGAAACAAATCACTATTGAACAATAGAATAGTTTTTGATCAGTGTCATTGATCATCCCACTAATATTGTCTGGTCAATTTACAATTGATTCTATATTGGTGAAAATTTAACAATTCCTGCAAATCCTTCGTCTTTGCAAAAATGCAATAGCTATCTACATTTTACATTTTGTTAACGTTTGCTGCTGTAAATTGACGAACGTCGGCTTCTGGGCGGCACTTAAACAAACTTTTAAGTGTTTCCGGTGCAATTCTCAAAATGCGATGCGTGTTTTCTGAGACGGAGCGCGAGCTAAGTCAACATTTACGCGTATATTCCACGCTGCGGAAGTGCAGGAAGTGAGTGCAATACTATACTATTTTACACACGCTCTCTTATCTTATCACTTGCGTAATGCGCTGCACGATACCGCACATGTCCTCCTTAATATATCGTAAAGCAACGCGACAAAACATTGTTGCCCGAATAAGAATAGAGTGTAATTAGTAATTATTAAAGCGTGGCGATTAAGTGAAGTGTTTCGGGAAGTGTCGAGAGCCTATAATCAAGTTGAGGAGAAAAGTGCGAATGTTTCTATGCTGATAAGATCGCTGGAATTGTGACAGTGTCGATTGTGCGGCTGATATGGGCACCGGATATAGACACGGTCCTCCCCCGCATTAGCGGAGATTGCTCAAGTTTGACAAAAGTATGCGCGTGGCAAGTGCACTGCGACACTGCTGGCGAAATCGATAGACACGGCGGCGTGCAGTGAAATTGCAATAAACAATCGGTCGCGCAAAACACAAAAAGTCCACCAGCCGGCTGGTTTGTATGAGCATTGAATGTGGGAGCTGATGACGCATGGTTATTACGGTTAATATCGTTAACCGCCAGACGCGTTCGACGGTTTTTCATAATACACCCACATGTGACATTCGTTTGCTCCACTTCCAAAAACAATTCAAATATTTTGACAATATTGTTTTATATATTAAGTTTATTTCATTTATTGTTCTATCAGTGAAAAATCCTTAAATATATGAATAATTGTTTTGTGTTAAATAATAAATTATAGCTTATTAGACTATTATTAGTTAAATATTCAAAAACTATGTCTAGTTCAGTGTTTCCCAAACATTTTTGTGCCAAGCCCCAGTTTAGCCGTTATACAATTCTTATGGCCTCCTCTGCCGTCCGCGACGAGAGTACAAAGTCAAATGGGGAGCCCCCCTGGTCGAGCTACTTTTCAAATTGCCCCCGTTAACAATCAAATTACCTTGGTCTAGTAAATTGTAAATCAAGACGGTATAGTTGCAGGTTGCAGGCATATATCCATAATTTGGTGGTGAATCGTGGTTAATATTGATATCAATAATTCCATCTTTCTTTGGTAGGCATATTACTGAAATGGTGGCCTTGCTGAGGAAAAATAGTGACCCACAAATAGGCAGACGAATTACGTTTTCACGAAAATTGAAAGGGGCAAAAAGTTGCAGAAATGTGGTTTGAATTATTTAAAATCTGCACTCTATGAGTGCAGGGTAATATGATGTATGCGCTATACTATTCGTTACCAAGGATCCTTTTATTTAGACGCCAAGGCCAACTTTTAAATTCGTATTGCCAAGGCTCGATCGATCTGTGTACTTCCGTGAACAAAATATCGATCAAATAGGCACTGTGCGATTTTACCTCTTTACGCACGGCGTTGTGATATTGATCGGACCAACTTTAGTGTTCGCCTGATTTGTATTGCGTTTTTGCTTTTTTTAAGCGCAGCGCCGGCTAAACGCACGATACCAAACATATAGAAGCAAAAGAACGCTGCTTGAAGAGAGGCTTACTTGATTTGTATAATATGCGTTATTGTATGTTTTCGGTTGGGAACGTAAGTAATATTGTACAACGAGCATGGAATTGTACACATTTCCTCAGGAGTATGAGAAATTGCAGCTCATACGAGTGAAGAAAGAGCATTCCATGTGAGTTGTACACTATACTTTCCCTATGGCTATGTGAATATAATAACTTCCTAATCAAAATCGATACTGAAATGTGTACATTATACAACAGGAATAGAAAACTGCATATAAACTATTTAAGTAAAGTAAAAATTATGTAATGAAAATTAAATTGAAAGAAAACGTTCGTGTTATACTTCATGAAACAGACTGTTTTATTTGTTTGTCCAGTCAATATTTAGTAATACAATTCATGAAATGAAGATACATTATTCACGCGTTCTCCTGATGTGTCATGAACGATAACAATTATTTTCCTGCTGCTCATTGTCTTGGCACTTAATCAATGCAAACATGTTTGATGACAATTCCCGTTTGTTTCGCCTACTGTATTGTGTACATATCCACTTGTTTTCCACGTTTATGAATGAGCCCGCCACGATAGTAAACTCGGGCCACCGTGCTACACCGAAAGAACAAAACGCTCAAATACATACAGCCATTCATTGAATCGAAATAAATGAATGAAAGCATACATGTTTGAGTGAATGAAGCACGCGTGGAATGCGTATGCGTGCGACTACCACGTGCGTGTCGTCTGATTGTTGACGCGTTTGCCTATTTTTTTTGTTTTCGGCACCAAACGTGTCCGATTCATTGCTGTGAACAACATTGTATTGTCTTTTGCCGCCCCGGTGTGGTCGATCGGTTATCCTTGCATCATCGATACGACAGAAGCGCCGCTTCTTCGAAATCTTGGCGTATATCCGGTACCTCACACGTACATAAAGAAATAAATTCCAACAAAACGACGGCGTACTTGGAATTGACACAATTTCGAAGTGTGCTTGTACATGCGCTTGACGAATGCCTAATTTCGTCGCGTTTGTTTGGGTTGGAGAGACGGTATGGATTACGAGGAAGTGACCGAAGAATTCCGTTCGATTTCGACGTAATTATTTCGTCTGTTTGCTTCTAGCAGCTGGTTTAATTGCGCACAGTGTGGAAGCTGCAACAAATTACGAAAATAGCTGCGAATTATTTACACGCTGGGCGTGTTTGCACGCAACGGAAAAAAATATTTTTAGTCCTGTGTAATGCGTCAAACAGTTTCGTTTTTCAACATGCAGTTTGTTTGAGTTTCCTGTGCTTTACTGAAAGAATTTCAATACTATGTCTTTATATATATATATATATATATATATATAGGATGTTTCAAATCTTGCAAAACAACCGTTTGGGGATGTTTTTTATTACAACTCCTCTTAAAGGCAAAAAGTCATGTATTGATTGCAATTAGATATTTATAATATTTTCAAAGAAAATTATGAACATTTATTAAATTTGGTGCCATTTTAAATTTCGAATATCGAGAAATTTGCAACGTCAAGAGTTATACTTACATAAAGGCTACTACTCAATAGTAGACCTTCTTTACCCACGTATAGCATCTACACTATGATGTGAATTTCATAGTATTTTCATCGTAGTCCACTAGGGATAATATCAGCTGGGGATTAAAGTCGTGTGGCCTCCCTAGGCACTTTGTTTGGCGGCTCCCTTCATGGGTAGGGGTGCCAACAATTAATATCATGAATGTTACAAAACCTGAAGAAGGAACCATGGGGTACTTCGTACGTTGCCTTAAGGAATCCCCGCCTTGTTCCCTCTCATTTATGAGTCTTTTATGGGGCACTAATTGTAAGATCGTAAAATACTTTGTATTTGGAATCCCCTGGGATATAAAGGCGTCGAATAGTCTTATTGCTATCACGAAAGTTATCAAACTTGATAAAAGGTACCAAGGGCATCCTTTACCATAAGTGTCCGGTTCTACATCCATCGCCTCCTGTGCCCAAAGACCCCGGAATAGAAGGGTATTCCGGGACCCTTGGGCATAGTGCACAATATCTAGCAAGAAGAATGCAGACGCTGATTGGTCTATTGTCACGTTTCCTACTAGACAATATGGGAACCGTCCAGAGATCAAAGTCGCTCACTGGTGTGTACCAGGCTTAAGATTTCTATCAATTCTTGACAGTAATGCATACGCTTTTCAATTCGTAAAAATCGTAAAAATGCTAGGCTCCCTTGTTAATTTAGAAAATTAGATATGATTGTTTAGTTAGTTCGTTACTTCTAGTTTGTTTTTAAGGTTGCTTCTTATGTCAATTTTGAAATTGTTACGCAAATCAGATTAATTCCAGTAATATTTGTTTTACAAATATATAATTTATATATAAAAAATCATTCTTTGTTAGATTTTCGCATTTTATTTTTCTAATATTAATTTTATATTCTATCCAATCTTCAGGTAACACTCAGTTTAATTTTGCTCTTTACACTCTTGTAGGAGGGCAGAGTGACGGTTTATACTTAGACCGGATATAGGACGTCCGCACATGAAATATTTCGTACTTCTCTCTCTCCACGCTGCTTCTCGTAAAAACGTCGCCGGTTCCGGTAAAAACAGCTGGCGCAGCCACTACCTGAGTGAGCTTCCTTCCGGTCCCAATAAAATGTGAAACACCCATTACCATATTGTCGCCGCCTCAGCATACGCGCACACAATAATGCCGGCGTGCCGAGTGATGATACCTACCTGGCTAAATATAGGCCTCTCGCCTAGATATCGCCCGTGACTAATACGCTGTGCAAATACGCGCAGCTCTACCCATGTCTGCGCAAAGATCCTCTAAGATGGACAAATAGGCACCATATTGAAGTGCGACGTAATCGCGTGAAAGGCACGTTTCGTTGTTTGCATCTTTGCCTAATTCCACCTGAGGTGGCTGCCTGCTTCCGGTGGGACAGTCTTAATCCGATTCGGATGTTGTACTGCGTTTTTTTATTCCTCTCTTCAAACAGCAACAAGTGTCTATCGGTTTTTGGGATGCGAATGTTGGTGTTCGTCTGGCTGTGCCATGCTTCTTGTGCTGTTGTTGTTTGTGGAGAGTTGCGATGCGGCCGGATGCGGGTAGGCGGACTTGAAAATTGGATGATTTGATGATTTACCCGATGACCACACATTGATTGACTGTGTGGCGTTCGGGTTTTTGGGTGGATGGTTTGCGATGTGTGCCCTAATCGACGTAAATCCGTTGGAGTTTGCGGGTGGATGAATCACCTTGCCCCCAGCTTCCACTTGGGAGTTAATTTGCTGCGTATGCTGCTGGACACAGAAGGCGTTTAATGAGCGCGTGGCAGATGTTGCACGTGCACATGTTAAATGCACGAGGACAGCACCACCTGTCCCCGTGCGAGTTGATTCCCTCTATGAATGAATTTCATGGTCATTCAAGACAAAAAAAACCATAAGCTACTCGAAGGTTGGTTATTTACTATAAGTTTCATCTGAAAAGTAAACTTTGTAATCTTATGAATCGTTCAGCTTTTCATTGCCACTAATTGTAAGTACGAATATGAAATAATTTAGACTTAAGATGAATTGAAAACGGATGTCTATTTATTCAGTTTTATAGATTTGAATTACTATTAAATTCAGTAATAGTAAATATATTTCATGGTCATACTTTGACAAAAACTAATACTGTTCATTGAAAAAGATATATTCAAATACATTGCTTTTAACTTCGCACTATAGAGTTGCTGTGGGATGCTTTCAGACTGCCGTGTATTAATAAAGAATCGTTTCATCGTTTTGCAAAAGACTACTAATTGTAATACGTTTAACTTTAATGATATAAACGTAATAAATAGCATTTCTACAATAATGATTTACCGGAAAGTGACAGAAGACTATTAATATCAGAGTTTCTTAGCATGCGAAGAGTATTCGTATTGAAATATTAAAGAGAATACTATATGTACATAACCTTTATTGGCAGTCACAGTCCCAACCAGATGCTTCTATGTGTTCACCCTTGTCATACAAATTATATTTTTTTGGAAGAAATCCCGTTAACACAAATTATTTCTATTTATGTACAACATGTACAAAAAGAGACACTCTCCATGTAAGTTTTTTTC
>JAODAC010007130.1:0-29413 GCA_027575185.1 Mimaenictus wilsoni
AGCAACAATCAATGATTACAATTGAAATAAAACAATAATATATCCAAACACATTTATTAGCTTATCAAACCATTTTCGCAATTTTTAGAAGTACAATTAGTGTGTTTGAACTTTCTTTAAAAAATCAGGTAGAATTCTCAGATCGTAAACGTAACATAACTTACTCATCACAACAATACTGGCAGATAAATACATTTCAGAATTGCTTTTGATTAAGAAATTTCAGTTTATTTTTGGTACAATTAAGCGGGAAATTCCGGCTGTCGGTATTTTTCCATCGTAAAATTGGTAATGACCAATACTTGGTGATCGACTGCTAATGGTTAATACCTGGTTTTTTTTTAGAGACACCTCCTATAACGATCGCTAACCAAAAACAGGTATCAGGAAAAATGGCCTAAATGAATGTACATTTATACTTTCGGCTTCATTCATAAGTTTATGGATTCATTATGCCCATTTATTCATAAATCAACGCCAGGCATTCATCTATCCATCGTGTCTCGTGTCTCCTCGTAATCTCACACGTATACACATACGAGACTCGAACCGTATAGTCACACGAGGTGACAGCGTCAAAGAATTTGTTTATAAGTTTAATTCCCAAACATTCAACATTGGCATATAATTCATAAAATTAGGTAGAACGTGTAAAACCTTCCACGCCCGGTCACTCTTCTGGCCCGTGCCGGCCACGCAATGTCGCCGGCTCTTCTTATACGATTCTCGGGAGAAGTTACATGCTTTTCTGTACGCGTTACCAAAAACACCCTGTACGCTAGGGGGCACAAAATGTTTACAGCTTTACACTTTACGCCTTGTGGTTTTGCAGCAATTTAGAAAAAGGCTATTTAGACATTTCGATATCCAGCGTTTGTGATAACAGGAAGAATTCACTTTAATATGCATCCCCATCGAGAATCGAATCCGGTACCTCGTGGTCAGTAGTTATCGACCATACCACTGCGCCACCAGACTAGACTGCATTTTATTATCAAAAAAATCCGTTGAAAAACTCTAAACTGACGAAATGTGTCTTATTTTAAACGTTAAAATAGACGAAAGTAAAATCCAATTTCAAGATGAACAGATAACATAAAATACGTCGTTACTATCCATACTTATTTTTTCCAATTGATCATTTTTACCAATAAGTCTAATGATAAGATTGATAAACTTTCATAAATCTTGATACTAATTATCAATTGCGCAAGATTACTCATAGGAATTCGACTTACGGATAAGACAAATCACAAGTGATTATAAAAAAGGTTACATAGTTTGTAATTTATAATTTAACCACTAATTTATCTACAATATCAATAATAATCATGTTATAAAAATAACCTTGCCCATTTCGCAATAGTGTATTAAACAAACAAAAATTAAACAAACCTTAAAATTGCTTCGTAATATATGCATGAGTGGATGCATACTTACTTGTTGATAGGCACGTACGCCAACCAAACCGACACTGTACACTTTCGGTATATCTATTCTTATCAATGTGTATCATCCCTAGGCGAATGTATCAAATGCAATAATGGAATTTGGATCTCATAACAGTGTTGTTGTAACACAATTGCATAACCTTAATTTGTTGCCATACTGTCATATTATTGTTTGTCCTGCACTACCTATAATTTGGTTAAGTATGTCATCATAACCTCTCTGCTAAACATTGCCTGTCTCAATACTTTTAATATTAACCGCCTTTGTTAGTATTTTTATTTTTTCACTGGAATAACAGCATAAATCTGGTAAATCTGGTATGCGGACGTTAAAATGCGATTAAATCCGGGGTCAATAAATGTACGAGTTCATTTATTTCAAATTTTTTTCAAATTTGAAGATAAGTTGTTTGTTAATATATTATAACTAGAACTTATATCATTAGAGATTAGTTAATAGGGATATAAACAAGTATCGGTATCGATAAGTATCGATTCGTGGGTTCGATAATGGCGGAAACTTGTCGATTTCTCAGGTACAAGTTTTTTATTTGATTTATCGAGCATTGGCTACTATGGTCATTAGCTCTGTTCCATCTTTCTTCGTCATATAACATGTTAACACTATTGAATTAGAAGAATAAGATTTCACTTTAGAATGTATCCTCAACTAGAATCGAACTCGGGACCTCAGTCAGTAGACATGTCAAAAAAATATCGATATTGATAAATATCGATATATCGGCCTCAAAATTTCGATGTTTATCGATAATTTAATTTTCAGTAATATCGATATATCGGTATCGACATTTTTGATATCGTTTTGACATGTCATTGATGCAACCGCCATCTGAGAAGTATTTTGAGAAGTTCAAAATTTTGAGAAGTTCTTCAATTTTTCCACATTTTAGGTTCTATTTAATATCTTAATCCATCAATATTAGTTAAAATCTTAAGATTAACATAAATATCGATGCTACATTGATCTACTTTTATTAATTATTGTAATTATTATATTTGGTGAAACCCATATATAGATGGCGTTCCTGTGGAATTTCTATTTGATCGATATTGATAATATCGATATTTTCAAGACGATATTTCGATATCGATATATCGAAAAACTGGAAAAATCGATTTCGAGATATATCGATATTTCATCATCGTCTGACATGTCTAGTCAGTAGGTATTTTTGGGAATTAACAGGTTCTCTACAGTTTTTAAGTTGTTTTGATTCCGATTAAGTATCGATACTTTTTTTGATATTTTGGTATCGATACTATTTTCCATACATTGGTATCGATATTTTATCGATACTTTACTTCTGTGTAAGATATTAGAAAAGAAATCGCAAAAAAAGAAAATAACTTTTAAAATTATTTGATATTTTCTCATATTCATTTCCACTGGCACAGAGTAGGGATGTCAAGAAAAGTATAGTATCGGTATCGATAAGTACCGATACCACGTGTCGATACTTATCGGCTTGAATCGATATTTAATTTTCGATCCTTATCGATAGTATCGAATCGGTCATTTTCGTTACTTTTTGACAAGCCCCCACACTGAAGCCACCAATTAGGATGTAAACCTTCTCTGTGTGAAATTTCGATTCTTGATCATGTTCTTAAAATACTTGTTGCATTGTTGTTTATTATCGATACTTCCCTACATTTCAAATTCATTTAAATTTTGCCATTTTTTATAAAAACTTAGTTTAGCTTTAGTTTATTCAATCAGTAATTTTACAAGCATTTATTTTATTACTGAGGAATTACCGCGACATTTTTCATTCTCAAAATGTAGTAACATTAGAAAAATGGGGTCGATAATATACTGGAAAATTACTATAACGAGTAAAAAATAATTTGAAAATACATCACCAGATGGCACCAATGTGTATTTTCGATACCAATAAGTATCGATACTTTTCTTCGATATTTGGGTATCGAAAGTATCGAAGTTTCAGAAGTATAGGGTACCAAAGAGTATCTTCATGAAAACTTCAGAATACTTCATGAAAAGTTGACAACTCTAGCACAGAGTATGTCGCAGGATAATGACAAGTATAACTATGTATAACTATGTATCACTATGTAAAACAAAAATTTGTGCAGATCCCTGACTCTATTCCACATGTATGCATATTAAACACTAATCTACGCTACTAGTGAATAGTTTCAACGTACCCTGATAACGCAAGTCAATGAGATTTGCGTAAAACTTCTCGTCGCTATGTGATTTTATATTATGATTTTGGCAGTAACCTTTGCCATTAATAATATCATTTAGGTGTGCAACTTGTTTAGCAATTATTTTAGCAAATACTGTGACACTTACAATGTGCGAAATCTTCAGTATTATGTAATGCAATTTGTAAATTGACCTGTATTACGTGGAAAATATATTTCTTTGGTTGTTTGCCATGCACCATATGCTCTTTATTCACTTGTAATATCTTTCAATAAACGGAAACCTGCCAACAACGGAAAAATTATTGGTGCCATGACGTACAGTAGATGGCTGACTGTATTAAAAACAAGAATACTGAAAAACAAGTTTGATTATCTGTTCAAAGGATTGAGGATGAAGTAATTCGTTCTTATTTGCTTTGATTGAAGTGTTTTCGCAGGACGCAAAAATGCATGTCACGCATGCGTAAATTGTAATTATGCGTCGACGTCATTAGTTTGCATGTCGACTAGTATAAGTATATATCATCTGCAACAGTATTGCTCACTTTGGGTTGGCGCGTCGTGCTAATTGCATCGCAATAAAGTTGAATATTTAAAAATAAATTAGTCAGTGGACATTTAAATAGTGTGCGAATTGGTACAAAGTTACAAAGTATTGACGGTGATATTGAGAAGCTTTAAGTATTAGTTGTAGAGAGTCACAATGGTGTTTAAGTTAGGGAGGATAATTGCTTGGTGTGTGACTGGAAGTTTATATTTCTTGGTAATTATTGAATATTTAACTCAGGATTTTTTCATTGCTCCTAAAATTCTTTGATATCACTAGAAATTGTTTATAATTTCAGAAAATATCAATTCCTTAGATATCAAAAATATCGAAAATTGATCTCTCAACCTAATTGGCATCAAAATTGTCTAAAGAAAAGCCCCTGACCCAATTTATTTGTAACATTTCAAAGTCGACAAATATAATTGCTTATCAATGAAATAATTAAATTGTTTAAAACTTTGATTGATCTCAAGCTTTGTTAAAGGGTATGTGGTTTAACCATAGCGATTTTTGTGGAGGTTATATTCTGAATTTGCAGATGAAAACTCAAAATAGAAAATTCCAATAGAAAATTTTAAATTAACAAAAAAATATTACATTTTGATAACTTCGATTAAATATTTGATGCCTGACTATATCAAATAAATTTTATAAATTTTGAAACATGCGAAGATCGAAATATAATCTTATTTCGTATATGACATATTAGAAAACCCTCTAATACAGTGTTTTGCAACCATCTTTGTACCATGTTCCATCTTAGCGTTTTTAAAACATTTATGCCATCCGCGTCGAGAGTAATATACTTTTTTTAAGAGTCAAAGTTTCATACAACCTCTTGTCCGTGCCTAGCCGAAAGTCAAATTTGTGTCTAACAGGGAGCCCCCCTCCCGGTCTGGCGTCCCACGTTTGAAAACACTGCTTTAAAATGAAAAATGTAATAAAACCTTCATATTCCGGGTCTTTCCAGAAAATATTACTTTATACATGTCTATTATCATAAAGACATGTGTAAAAACAAAGTAATAAAACATTAATCATATTTGCTTTGGTAAATAAGAAAAAATAACAGACGCATAACCTATAAAACAATTAACTGAAATTATAAACCTACCAGTAGGCTAATGATACAAAATAACCTCATAATCATGAATGAGCATCATTAAGATTGCCATAACTCTCACGTTATTATTTCCATTCAAGTACATTGTAAAAGTTGCAAATATTAAAATAAGATAAACTGTTTTTAACTTTTAAAATAAAAAATTGTATAAAATACGCAATAGAAAATAGAATCAAATATACCCACAGGAAGATGTCACCTAGGCATGCAAACAAGTAAAGTCCAGCCAAGTGGCGCCGTGGTATGGTTGATGACTACTGCCCACGAGGTCCCGGGTTCGATTCTCGGTGGGGATGTATAGTAAAGTGAAGTCTTCTTCTTATCAATAGTATTAGCCTCTAATATGACTAACTAAATAGAACAAGAATTCAATAGAGCTAATGACCATTGCAGTCGATGCTCGGTAAATCAAACAAAAAAAAGTAAAGAAAGTAAACTTAGCATTGTTCAGGAGAAAGAGAATATAGCAAACACACATCGAAAGTCTGAAAATACCAATGTTGATTTCAATGATAATTTACGCAGTATTCACTACAATGGCTTGTTTTTTTTTCTCTCGTCATTTCCGTGCATACATTTAACAAATGGCACGTACGCATCGCAATTGCAGTAATCGAATCGAATTGAATCTTATTGATGATCGTCATTATCTCGCGTCCATTTTATTTTCGGCGTTAACACGATGTATGGCCTATGGAAACTTTGATAAACTACGAAGTATTAACGCAATTTAATCAATATTTCCTAATCTATAGCCTAGAATAAAGTGAAATAATTAATGTATGATAAAATAAAAACGGATAAAAATGGGTTACCATAGTAACCGTTACCATCTTATCAGTTGTTTACGTTGCTGTTGGTAGCTACTACGTCACAATGATCAGATATGCAACCAAATTTGCAAAAAAAAAATTTCAATACGTTTTAATTATTCCGCCGCATTTTATAATGACTTTTATAGTTTTGATAATCACTCTGACCTTATCGAGTATGATGCTGCATAAATGTCCAATTATTACAACATCAAAGTGTCAGAGATGAAACGGCGAATTGTACTACATTCGACAAATAACATAAGTTGTCATTGCTTATCTCGGGCCATGGTCACGCCGCGCCAGCAACGCAGATATTTTGATGAGCACTGATTGTTTGGAATAGGAAATGCGAAAATTTCCTGATGTTCGTAGTTTGGATGCGTCGACCTTGCCGACTCACGGCCGTGACTCGCATGATTAAATAACAATCTCTATAACCGCGTATTCAACGCACAAGGTGTGATTATTCATAAATAAATGAAGGGGAAAATTATACGCCCCACACATATGTCCCCTAGAAGGATATTTGTCCACGTGTCAATTTATTGTAATAAATGATTTATTTCCGTCGAATTAGGGTCATAGGGGTCAAAACTGAAGTAATCTACACATGCTGATCATTTTATATGTGGTAGGGATTCCATATTTTTAGAGCAAAATCAGTACCATAGTATTAAGCAATATCGATTCTTATTGGTGTCGATAAGATCGAAAACATCAATAGCGCTATCTATTAACCGCATTTCAAAGCTGCGTTTATGCTTCACATATGCGGATGGTGGGGTAATCGTCTTTTGACAAAAATATTAATACTTTTGATATTTACCAATACCTGACATATCAAATATTAATATCAAATCGTTTTGACACTCCTAGTACTGCTATTGTTTCTAAGAGTGCTAGGAGTGTCTCATGGATGCTTCATTGACAGAAATTTATGTTCTTCTTTATTACAGAATAACATAATGGACGCCGAAGCGGAACTAGGCGCCGAACAAATGACACGGGAAGTGAGCGAACCACTTTTCAGCACATTTGATCTTATCCTGCTTGCTGTGTTGATCTGCATCGCAACGTGGTATTTCACACGCGACAAAAAGAAACCAGCGTCATCTAGCAATGGCAAATCATATTCGATTCAGTAAGTCCTATACAAATTCTCTTTAATCTTAAATATTTCCGTAAACAAATGAACATAAAAGAACTAATATCTATGTCATTTTTGTTTTCTAAAGACCCACCACGATGTCGCTACAGACGTCCACAGAAAACTCGTTCATCAAGAAGCTAAAAGCTTCCGGGCGTAGTTTGGTCGTGTTCTACGGCAGTCAGACAGGCACTGGCGAAGAATTCGCCGGACGTCTGGCCAAAGAAGGTATGCGCTATAGCATGAAAGGCATGGTTGCCGATCCGGAAGAATGTGATATGGTAAGTATCCCCATCTATGTTATATACTATAGATGGCGCTCTATTTAAAGCGAGGTAAATAAAATAAAGTTTTACTTCTACAGGAAGAATTAGTGAGTCTCAAGACTATTCCCAATTCATTGGCGGTGTTCTGTCTCGCCACCTACGGCGAGGGTGATCCCACTGATAATGCGATGGAATTCTTTGAGTGGTTGCAAAACGGTGATGCTGATCTTGCTGGTCTTAACTATGCTGTAAGTTTAAACCACCCAGGAGCATAATTTCAGTCTATATAACTTTTTTTATGAAGGTGTTTGGTTTGGGTAACAAAACCTATGAGCACTACAACGAAGTCGCCATCTACGTAGACAAGCGACTTACAGATCTCGGTGCTACCCGGGTGTATGAATTAGGTTTGGGTGATGATGATGCAAAGTAAGTTAATTATCTGCTGTAATTAAACAACTATATTTAATAGGTACAAGTACATTAAAATATTCATATTATTGGTGTATAGCATTGAGGATGACTTTATCACGTGGAAGGATAAATTTTGGCCAGCCGTTTGTGAACATTACGGAATCGAGTCCACAGGTGAGGATGTCAGTGTTCGTCAGTATCGTCTACAGGAATTCAAGGATGAAGTGCCCGACAGGCTGTTTACTGGTGAAATGGCACGTTTGCACTCTCTTCAGAACCAACGACCGTAAGCGAAATTTATTCTAATTTCTTGATATAATCTTAAATTGATATAACCTTAAAGTGATATCTGAGATAGATATAACCTATCTGAATTTTAACCTATTCTGAAGTAAGGTAACCTTCAATGAGTATAAGTATATTTCCGTTTGTAGACCCTATGACGCAAAGAATCCCTTCCTCGCGAAGATCAAGGTAAACAAGGAATTACACAAAGGTGGCGACCGCTCCTGCATGCACATTGAGTTCGACATCGACGGATCCAAAATGCGTTATGATGCTGGTGACCATCTGGCTGTCTACCCGATCAACGACACCGAGTTAGTGAACAAGATTGGCCAATTCACCAAGACTAACCTCGACACAATCTTCTCTCTGATCAACACTGACGAGGAGTCCAGTAAGAAGCACCCATTCCCATGCCCATGTACCTACCGTACTGCACTCACCCACTATGTGGACATCACCATGAACCCACGTACGCACGTCCTTAAAGAACTCAGTGAATATGCTACCGATCCCACCGAAAAGGAACTGCTCAAATCCATGGCATCAACGTCCCCTGAAGGCAAGGCTAAGTACCAAGACTGGATCATTCACGACAATCGCAACATCGTGCAAGTGCTCGAGGACCTTCCGTCCTGCAACCCACCGCTGGATCACATCTGCGAATTACTGCCACGTCTCCAACCGCGCTACTACTCGATTTCCTCCAGTCCGAAATTGTACCCGACCACCGTGCACATTACTGCCGTGCTGGTTGACTACCAGACGCCGACGGGCCGCAACAATAAGGGTGTGGCGACAACGTGGTTGAAGACGAAGCAGCCACGCGCCGAAGACTGCCCTACAGTGCCAATCTTTATTCGCAAGTCGCAGTTCCGCCTGCCTACCAAGCCCCAGACGCCGATTATCATGATTGGGCCCGGAACCGGATATGCGCCATTCCGTGGCTTCATTCAGGATAGGAAGCACACGAAGGATGAGGGCAAGCCGGTGGGTGATACGATCTTGTACTATGGCTGCCGTAAGCGCAGCGAGGACTTTATCTACGAGGAGGAATTAGTGGACTACGAAAAGGAGGGGTTGATAAAGATGCACGCGGCGTTCAGTCGGGATCAAGGGCAGAAGGTTTACGTTACGCATTTGTTAGAGAAGAATGAAGATGAGTTGTGGAAAATTATCGGAGAAAATAACGGACATATTTACATCTGCGGGTAAGTTAAACCACATTAAATATTTTGAGGTTAAGTTATAGTTCTGTAGCATAAAACATAGTTTAACATAACCTAAATCTGCAGAGTATAACCTAAACTTTTTCAAATTATCCAAAGATAACCCCATTGACACATATTTGACATTGTATGAATTTGAACATAGGCAAACCTCGCGGACGTTTGCGAGGTCAATCTAACTCATACATTATCGATATTCATCGGATATATCTTTGACAGCTTGTTTATTTTATAAACCAAGTTATAAAACTTCAACAAACATTTTATTTACTCACAGTGATGCGAAAGCCATGGCAACCGACGTGCGTACCATCCTCATCAACATTATCAAGACCAAGGGCCAGATGACCGAAGAGGCAGCACACGCGTACCTCAAAAAGATGGAAACCCAGAAGCGAATGTCCGCCGACGTGTGGAGTTAAACAGAAACCAACCCATACCTTAACCAACTTTCGACTGCAGGCGGTTCACAACGCACATACTTGTCAGTTCAGCTTTAGTCGCGAAATTCAATCAAAAATTACACACGGTTGTAGTGAGTGCGTGTGCACACATGCAATGACAATAATCCCACACGCACTGCACATTGACATATATAGAATATTATTTTATTGCTTCTTACTGCGTACAGCAAGTAATTGTTATGTATAATTATATTGTTTAGTCTATTTTTGTGGGGGGCGCTGTGCAAAACTATACTTTCCATTTTTTTGAGTAGGCCTTGACTTTTAACCTAGAAAAATGGCAACAATACAAACCGATGAACATCTCTAAGATGCTGCCATCTGTGTGTTCGTTGGTGCAATACAAGGCAAATGTATAGAAATTTACAAAGTATTTATTAATTTCTTTTCCTCGTATCTTGAATTATTTGCATTCCTTATTACTCGCTACCTACATATACAAATCACATATCACCACATACAAATATGGCCTTCTATAATAATTATATATTCTTAAAACTCCTATAGTAACGATGAACAAAATTAATGTCTTTCTTTAAGATTTTTCAAAAACGTACGCACGCTTAGCCTAGGTGTATGTACAGAACGCCATCTTGCGACTGTTTGAACACAGCCACAGTCGCGAAACAAAGAGGGCGTGAGTAGATGTCAATCAAAAATAATGACACAAATTATGGGTTCATTAAATAAAAACGTTGGCGCTTCTTCCACCAGCGCTGCTACAAGGGCTCCTCCTTGATTTCGGTTAAGGATGGATCGGACGTTGTTGGTTCTTCGGATGGCAGTTCCTATTTAATAAAATAGATAGAATTCTTTTAGGTTAAACTTTGTTCGATGTAACTCTTCGGTTAAGCGTTACTTACAGGATTATGTTTATTGCACACATAACCTCGTTCCCGTTGAAACAAAATATTGCCGTTTGAATGCATTGGGCAGTAGGATTGTAGACAACTGATGCAGCTGCGAGTAGTGCGCTTCGCACAGACGTTACAGTAGTGTCTCGGACATGTCCATTTGCCTGAAAAAAAAATGAAATATATTATTAATTATTTCTGTTTTTTGTTATGTACGTAAACAAAGAAACAAAGTGTGGTACATACCTTGTGGTTTTGAAAACAACTCCATACATTTGATATGATAAACCTTCCCGCAGTTTTTCATTGTGCAATCCAAGTCCGTTTCTTCGACGCCACAGATAAAGCATGGGATAAGGGCTGGGGGAATTGGTTCCGTCATAGACGCACTTCGTTTCGTTGAGATCTTTTTCGTTTTTGCCTTTTTTACCACTTTTATGGGTTTCGCTTGTTTTGGGATATCCTGGAAGTTGCATTTTGTTAGGTTCTGCGTTTTGTAGGTGTTCATTCGAGGAAAGGGTGACTGGAAAAATGTCGACTAGGAGCTTTGAATAGGAATATTAAGTTTATTAAGAGTGATCCAAAGTGTGGGTCGCGACCCGGGACGGCACAAATACTTGTCTTGAGGTTAATTTTACTTACTTAGGTTTTACGTCTTAGGAGTTATGTCTTTAACATACATAACCTACAGGGTTCCTTTGGTGGATTAAGGGAAGGATTCACTGAAACAAGGATTTAGGTTAGGTTCAGACAGGATAGTCAAGGTTATTGTTTGATATTTTTTGAGTGAAAAACAGTTGCAAAAAGCTTAAAATTACGAAAAGAATAAAAGGTGAATTGAAAACAAAATAAACTAACCTTATTCTTCGCACCAAGAAATCGAGCACAATTTTCAGCCCCGCAACGACACTCTTTCTTCTCATCCCCAATCGGTTCCATGTTATAGTTAAAAGTCAACTCGGTATTCGCCGGTATATCATCCAAAGCAAATAACCCAATCCTCGTATCCCCTCGCACTGTCCACTTCTGCGTCTCACAGTTCGGTTGACAGCAATGATTCATAAACCGCGCCAAATTTCCCTTCGGACCCGCGTCAATCGTGCGATTACCATCCAGCGTTAAAAAGTAATAATTCTCCGCCTTTTGCACATGCATACGCTCAATCCGCCGTTGATACTCATCCTGATCAATCAATTCCCCAACATATTCGATAACAAACTGTCCTTTCGTAATTGGCTCCGTTGACTTCAATCCCCAACCACGAGTATCCGTCTTATAGGGCACCAAAGGTGGATACACCCGCTTCTCAAACCTTCGATTCAGGCACTTCTCGCGAGCTGGACACACTTCAGGTTCACACTCCGTCAACAACAATCGATTCAGACAATCAGAGCCAGGCCCACAGGGATCCGTCTGACTATCGGTGCAGTTACACGCATTTGTACTGCTAACGTTCCCGTCGAAAGGTTTCAAATTCCCAACGGCACGATTCACTTTAATCTTCGTATACAACGGGGGTTTTTCGTTCTTTCTGAACGCGAGTTCCCGCTGAACTTTGAGCTGTTTCCTGCATACAAGAGCAGCTTTCGCTTCTGCCACAGCCCGTTTAAAAAGGGCATCATGTTTCCCTAACGTCTCTCCGCCTGTATCACCCTTATCATCTTCTTGGAATAAAAAAACGCGGCCCAACGCAAACCAGTGATGATCATGTGTGCCGTAAAACCTAGCAACAAACTCTCCATTCTTATGAGGAGCCTGACGAACATTCTCAGGGATATCTTCAGGGAACAAAATCACCGCGGGCCACCATTTAAAGGCAGCAAACTTCGCCCAGACAATCTCGTCGTACAAAGGCAACCTTCCCGACTCACAGTCCTCACACACAAAACTATCATCCGCTCTCAGATTAATCCGAATACAATCAGCATGTACACTTGTAGGACACGTCTCACAACACATCAGATCGCCACCTTGAGAGCAGATAAAACACCAGTTCGCATTAATTGTATACCGTTTAGGTCCTTTGTGCTGGACATGCCTCGGGCAGATAATCTGGGTATGGCTTAACACCTCCGTTCCAGCAGGTACACAATACGCATTCGCATGGTACGTCGCCGGGCACTTTACACAACGCACTGTTTTACTGATGGGCAACAAGGCTGAACATGCTTTGGGATTGTCAGAAATGCAGGTCTGGCAATTATGCATCGGACACTTGAAGTTAAATTCATTTTTACCACTACTCAAATCGATGATAGACTGAGGCCATGCGTTCAGGCACTCTGGATGGAAATACTTCCCGCAGCCAGAGATGGAACATCGGAAACGATCAACGTGTTTCTCCAAATACACTGTCCGCCCACAGGAAAAGCAAGGTGGGTCAATACTATGCTTACAGTTGATACAAACGAAATCTTCAGTGGTTCCATCTAGGTGATTCTTCGTAGGTTGAGATTCCAATTCTGAGGGAACAATTTCCAAGTCATTCGAACTTGAGTCTGTGGTAGAAGCATAATAATTGGCATTGCCTGCAATGGGTGCCATAATTTTTTCGAGTTTGTTATCAAGCTGCTCGTTGAGATTTATTCCAGTACCTATATCACTTTGATTGAGGTTAATCTCGTCCTTGTTGAAATATTTCGTCTTGGTGCGTACATTAACAATGTCTACTTTAGCACCATCTGTAGGAGTAGAAACGAAAACGACATCATCCTCTTCTTTAGGTTCGTCCTTAAGTTGGGAGCACTCTGGATGATAGAAAGCAAAGCACGTTCCTTTGCACTTCACTAATGTCCCACCATTTTGTAGACATACACTGCACACAGGCTGTTTGGAAACGTCTTTAAACAACACCCGCCGGTTCGTATTGCCCGTTCCACTCGATTGTACACTCGTTTTGGATGTTGAATCAGAATCTGATACGTCCGCACCACCTAACTCGTGCTTCTTTAAACCTAACTTGAACTCCTTTTTCGGCTCCTTCGAGTCGGCTGACGAGCGCTTGCGTGCTGGTCGCTGACGCTTAATCAACTTCTCCTCATCCTCGACCTTCACATCTTTCATTATTAAACTACCCTTGATAATCTCCTCCAAGTCTTCGTTCACATAGTTGTGCTTTTCATCTCCAGCAGGACTATCTTCTCGGTTTAACCTAACTTTAGAGCTTGTCGGTGTTGATTTGGATGACCTCGAATTGCGGCCATCTTGGCCCGTTAAAGATTTGGGTACTGATGGAGACATTTTCTTGGCTTTTTTGACAGATAGCTTTTCAAGTTTGCGTTTCTTCGGCACTGGTTTAGGGGTGATACAAAAATCTTCATCATCGTCGTCGTCTTCAGACTTGATCGAAATGTTATCAGGCTCTTTCTTGATTTCGAGTTCAGTCTCTGAGTCCAAGCGCTTCCGCTTCATTGCCTTTTCTTGTTTAGTGGCAAACATATCGAAGAAAAAATCATGGCGTTCCGCGACGGTTTTATCAACCAGATCGCCCAATTCTTTCATGCCCTCAGTCCAAGCTTTTTTGACGGTACCCTTAATTTGACATGCGGCCATTTCACGTGCTATGGTTTTATATTCGGGTTTTGACTTCGTCATAGATTTCTGGAACAAATTAAGTAAAGATGCATTAGCATTAGATAAACACAAACTGCAAAACAATGTTAAACTAGTATATTGACATAACGTATATATACGTCCTAACTTGGAAACTGTTAACAATACACACAATTCAAATAATATAACCTTAAAGCAAAAAAAAAACAATGTTGGACTGTTAAATGGACACGACATATATACGTTGTAAGTTAAAAGCGGATGCAATTCGTAAAAGTAGCATAATATAACCTCAAACATACCTGCCGTTCCCGCAAAACCTCCCGATGTTTTTCCAACATATCAAAACTCTCATATCGAATAATTGCATTCTTCAAAACCCAAGCTCTTCGTCCATTATCGCCAAAAAAGCGCACATGATAGTTAATAATTTTCTTTGCTGAAACTTTACAAAAATCAAACATTGACTTCGGAGGTTATAGAAATGTAAACTTACTTCTACGGCAATACTTCTTGCTTTGTGGTTCCATCGTGATCATGCAAGGCCAATAAGAAAATGTACCAAGTCGCGCTAGCACCAAGTCACCAATCGAAAAAGGATTTTCATCTGAGAACATTTTAAAACTTTAAAAATAAACTCATAAAAACATATTCAACTTACCATCAACGACTTCGGTATTTTCCATCTTGAGCTCAACACTGTCAAAGTTTCCAAATTCCGCGTTAACATTCATCAAATTCTTCGTATTTTCCTTATCTACAGGTAGATTTATAACCAACTCGGGATCGTCAGTTAGAAGTGGTTGCGACTGATTCAGCTCTTCCTCACTCAACGATTTCCCCTTCTTTTTCTGTTTCTTCAATTTTCTACCACTACCACTCTGCGGCGAGACATTCTCTTGCAACTCATCAGCGAAGGACAATGGCGATAAGATTTTACGTTTTGCCTTAACCTTATTCAAAGGGGACTTTTCGACTCTGCGTGGTGATGCTTCCGCTGAGGGCGAACGTACAATCGATGGAGATTTATGTGGTGACAACTTTAAAATGATCTTCGGCACCTTTTGCTGTTCATTACCATCTTCTGCATCGACTGGTTCATTCTTTATTTCGATATTCTCGTTCTTAATTTCGATATTCTCGTTCTTAATTTCGATATTCTCATCTTTTAATTCGGCTATATCATCATTCACATCCTTGAGTGGAGTAGGTTTGCCCAAGAGGTTTCTTATTTTTAGTTTTAGTGTTTTAGGTGTTTTTGGAGATTTATTAGTCTTTGGGGTTGTATTTAGATCTTCCATTTTTCCATTCTTAGTTTTCTTCGGCGATAGTGGTGGGGTTTGGCACCCGTTGTGAGTTTCATTTGGGATGGTCTCATTTGGGGGATCTTCAACTTCTTGTTTGATTTCACTTTCATCTAGAGGTTTTTCTTTTATTGATTCTGTAAGAAAAAGAAATCTATTTGTATGCTTTTATTCTAGTCAGAATATCTGGTTCAGAAAGGCGGATAGCCTGACCACCTCCTCTCTCCCCCGCTAATAATATTGCACTTCTATGTCAATTGGCAAGCTTTTCTTGTAAATAACTACACTAAACTTGGATTTCTGTGATACATCCATTCTTCATGCTTAAATAAACTGAGGGTACGCCCACGTCCAGGAGAACTAATTAATCTAGTAATTACAATATTATAAGTATTACGGTCTTAGCCTGCAGTACAATAGTACCTATACAATGGGAATGCTCAGTAGTATACATAAGTCAATGCTCAGATGATTAAGACAATGTTAAAAATGATCCGTAACTCTGGGGAGAGTGGGACAGCGCTCCCGTCCACCCGCCGTGCAATAATAAACTGTTTATCCGGTGGTGGCAAATTTCTAACCACGACCGTAGCGACGTTATAATTCTGTTTAACATAATGTTTAAGAACGTATTCAAATTTCTTACCATCTGCCATTGCAGCCAAACTAATCTCCGAATTCCCCAATTCTTGACCAATATCCACAGGCCCATTCAACTTCTTCCTCGTAGACATCGTTTTACCGCCTATCATGGCAATCCAATCCAGTTTCGTCTTCTTTTTCTTGCTCTTCGCCGGTTTATCACTTAAAATCGGAGATTCATCACACGAGCTTACCGATTGAGACGCAGAGCTATCCAATGACGCATCCTCGTTCAACGACTTATTTTTCGTACGTTTATACGACTTCCTGGCACGCTTACCAAACAGACGATTAGAATTCTTCTTCTTTCGCACTTTAGCCGGCAATTCATTTCCCGACTGACCACCCAAAATGGCCAACTCGCCGTCATCTTCATCTAGAGAAAGAAGCGAAGAGTTCCGACTCGACTCCATTGCTGACCCGTCCGAATCGGCGTCCGCCGAGCTCACCGGCGACCACATCTCATTCGCCGCCCTGACTTTTGACGCGTTTGACTGTTTCTCACTCTCTATGACTGCTTGATTCACTCGTAATTTCTCCTTGCCCACGGGCGACGTAATATTCCCAACCTTAACACAACCATCCTTTTCGTCGACATCGGCAAAGATCTCACTATCTCCAGTAACATGCGGAAACATTTTAATCTTATTCTTGACAACCTTCTTCTTTTTGTTTTTCTGCAATGGCGTACTCGAGCCAATCCCAAGTGGCTTCTTCCCTTTCTTTTGATCCATCTTCACATGCTGCTCCACTTTGGATGTATCCTGCGCATGCGCACTAGCCGTCAACTGAGCAATCCTCTGCGCATGCCCGTCGATAATCAGAGGGGATAGACTAACCGGCACAAGTTTGCCAGGTTGAAGAACCAATGGAGTAGGTTTATACTCAGGAGGTGCTTGCAGCACGTCTCTTACCTGATCACTCACCAACATTGCACCAAAACCTTCTCCAAGTACCATCTTGGAAATGTCCTCTTGAGAAAGATCATTAACTTTGGCGATGCTTACATCAGGATCTTCTGCGTCACCCTCATCACTCGGGATATAATCGACAATTCTACATTGATTATGTTGTTTCAACAACGTCTCCAATGTACTTTTATCATTGACTTCATTTTCTATACTTTGTATACCTTTAATTGCTTCAACAAACGCTAGTTCCATAGGCGTTGCAGCTTCAATTTTGTCAATTTCATTGACATTAACTTGGGCTGTTGCATTCTTCTTTATTCTAATAGGACTCTCAATTTTCCCTGTTGTTAGAGTCTCAGGGTCATTCACCTCAAGATCAATTTCTTTCTTGGTTTCTATTTGTTCTTTTTCAGCAATTCTTTCTGAATTTTGTTTCGGTGAAGCCCTAGGTGCAGATTTCAGCAATTTATCCTCAGTGGTTGTTGGCAACGCTGCATTCTTACCTTCTATGACACCTGGTGGCTTTTTAACTATTTTCTCCTCCTTACTTTCGATTTCGAACGAATTGTTATTAAAATTCTGCGTTTCTTCCTGATGTTGGTCTTCATCTTCTGTTGGAACAAGCATACATTCATCAGATGATTTGTACCGGTATATATTATGACTGCCATCATCATCGGCGCAGAAAATATCACGGTCCTCACCTTGCAGCTCCGTTTCCGGTGGTACGGTCGTCAAATCTGTACTGCTGCCATCCAAATTCAACCCATCAACATCTCCATAACTTCCGTTCAGGTTAAAATCGCTAATGGCGCTCATTTTCGATTGAATACTACTCACAGAATCATCACTCAGATGACCATCATCAGGTATCATCGCCTTCACAGGCTCACGTTTAGCCACAATCACCTTCTCCTCTTCAACTTTATCTTTATCTTTCACAATCTTTTGTTTGTCTTTCTCGATAGGTTTATCCCGTTTTTCCATCGGGTTAGTAGGAGAAGGAAAGATATACTCACGTAGGACCTGTATTTTTTCTTTACATTTCATTGGAGTTTTGTTCTCGACTTTCGGAGTAGTAATTGCCACGGCAAGTGGAGCAAATTGTGGTGTGTCCAATGTAGATTGTACAGTTGGAAGGGGTGGCACGGGCCAATCATCGTCGTCCGGGGCGTCCAGGTTGCGGAAGCGACGCTTTTTCTTCTTCGATTTTTTCTTGGTACCACTCGTGTGTACTGGTGCTGGTTCGACGGCGTGCTCAGAGGCTTCCGGTGTGGCTAGAGGTGCAGACTGTTGAGGTTTTACACTAGATTTTCGAATGATCGTGACCGCCTCCTGGTGCTGGTCATTCTTCGGATTTCGACGAACTGCTGACACTTGATGTGTTTTGAGTAGTGTCACCTCCGAGCTGATTGCAATCTCGTTCGTATTTTGTTTGGGCGTCAGCGTTTTCGGGATGTGATCTTCAAAATTTACTGAAAGTCAAAAATTTTTATTTTATTAAATCAGATTGCCAAATTTTTCTAATATGAAGTTGCTAATATAATCTATTTTGAAAACATATTGATAGGTTAAACCTTTACTTAACCTATACATAAACATCTGTAATATTTGAACATAACCTAATTTATCTATAAAATCTAAATTAGAGGAAGTTCGGAGTAATATAGTAATATTCCAAGCATAGAAAACGTTGTGTCTCAGACCTGACCCAAGTCCATGCATACACAAATTTGTTTGGTGGACAACCTACGGCCTAAACCCCTGGGCTATACCAATAATCTGAAAATACCTTCCAGAATGGTCAAGAGTATTATAGAATTTGTCTTAATAAGTGCACGGGATCTAATTAAAATGCGATATAAGAGCGTCATCCATAAAATATTGGAATGATGCATAGTTCCAGTATACTCATATTCATGACAGGACAGCGTTTTATACCAACAAAATGAAACCGAATTTGTAATATAACATACTTTGAACTTAATTGTATTTAAATTAGATTGAAATCGTCGGATGAACGCCGATAGTTGACAAACACAAATTTTATTGTCAAGGAATACCATGAGTACGTGGACTGGAAGGAACGCCTGAAGTATTGGGTAGCGCAGAATTTTAAATATTTATTAAGCATCGACGAAAAAGGCTTGTCCAACACATGGTGTGAAATTTAATGGCAACTTCAATGGAAAAAAAAAATTTTATCTGCTCAATAAATCAAAATTGTTTATAAAATTATAAAGCTTGCAGGCCAAGGAGAATATCTATAGAGAAATTGTTTGTTTTTTGATTTTTTGTCATTGTTTCCATAGTTAGTTTGATTTAAAAATATTGTAAAATTCACGTTCTATGGTTAGACATTTTAGCATGATTTTCGAAATATTGCAAGTAGATATTAGTGCACCGATCTTAATACATGAGTAGTTATTCTCTATAGATATATTCTTTGCTACAGACCAGGAAAGAGGCTCATATTGAAAACTTGTAAGCATGTTATGACCCCGATACTTTTCTGTATTATGTACAGGGTCATAATACAGAAAAGTATTTTGTGAAAAAGTGTCGATGACAATTTTTTAAATCTACATAGTTTACTTTAATGAAATTTATTAGAGCAATGTAATATTGACTGAAAACCAAATCAGAACAATCTATCGAATAAAAAATATAATCCCATAATGACAATGTTATCGGAAAAATAACTGGCCTATTATAACTACCAAACTATTGACATCAAAAGTAATTTCAACATTTTACCAACAGAAAAATTAAAATAAAACGACTTACTTATTTCAGACTGTTTTTTCTGCACTAACACTGACTCATTTCTTCCAATCTTTACCAACATTTTTTTTCCATCATTCATAAGATTATTCCCTTGTTGTTTATGCACAATAACAGACGTTGGCACGGCTTTCGTCGTTGATTTAACCAAAACAGTGGCAGCAATCTTAGCATCTTGAGGTTTGGCTGGCGTACTTGTTTTATTCACCGACGTTGACGGCGCGGACATATTGGCTTTCTCCTTTGGCTGTAGCTGTGCATCATCCTTACCTGGGCTAAGAGTCGAATTGGACACCTTCCTACTGATTGTCTTCTTCATACCCAAGATAAAATGCTTCTCCTTCATCATTTTGAGATTCTCATTGACGTGCATCTTCTGCTCTCGTTGATTAGCAAGCGCTGTATTTGCAGGCGCATAGCACGACGTGATCTTGCCATTGTTGATCGTAATGCTCTCCTGAATGACGAAGTTTGGCGCCTTCGCAGCAGGCACAAGTCGTTCCATTGCTATGCAATTGTTTAGCAAGACTTACCTGAAGATAATTCCATCAGGTTTACATCGCTTTCGGTTAATTCCTCTCCCTTTGGCTGTGCTTTTCCACCGAGTTTATTATGCGAAAAAAGTACACAAATCGTGAGGAGGTTATGTGCGGTTGCGTAGCGTTCCTCTTTGTGTCGCTGTGCGCTGCGTTGATTTACATTGTACGTACGGCAGCACGTCGATGATGGCAATTGTTTCAGCGGAGGAGAGTATCGCGATGAAGACGATGGTTTTGTGATGCGTTGATTTGCTGAAATTTACACTATTTACACTTGGACTCCCGATATGTTGCTTCACTTCAGAACGCTGCGGGTGCAAACAACTACTAGTGGGAAGGCGCCAAAAATGTACTGTCAAAACTTATTGGACGGAATAGGTCTAATATATTGGGATATATTTCTCATGCGATTTTTTAAATATTACTCTATAAGATCATGTTAACTGAATTAAATTAAACAAATTATTAGAAATGATATCATTCCGTAGGTCTAACATCTTTTAAATACTAATAATATTGCTAAGGTAATTTAATATTTTTTCTCGGTTGTGTATAGTTAGGTTGAAATAGATTTGGCAACACTGTAAACAATTTACTAATAGAAATAGGTTTATTAAAAAAATATGAAATGATATACAAGGAAATCATATTTTAATGCATTTTACGTGACTCCAGAGTGGTTTTGAAACAGTACATTTTAAACAGAAATACTCGGCATTTTCAAGAATGTATTTTTGACAGAAGACTTGAAGGGTGACAGATGACAAGGATTTCATCGAGGCCATAAAATAAAATAATCACGTTATTTCACCAATTCTACACAATGGATTTACACAAATGTCCTAAGGACGTTCTGTTTTGACTACTACCTGATACCTGTTATCAGAAGCGACGCTATTGCAAATTTCGCTACAGATGGCGTTGTTGCGATTGGCGTGATGGCGCTACGAAGTCTACTGTAAGAACAAATCTCTCTGGATATATGGACTAAATGGATTCAACTTTAACAATATATAACAATTCCTCTAGACAATTAAACAGTAAAACTATTGTGATAATTAGTGAAAAATTTAATTCTGAATGGATTAATATATGATTTATATACATAGAAATATGGCAAATATAAATAAAAGTGCGATCTTTATGAGAAGTCATTTCACTTCATTTTTCTGACAGCGAAAATGTCGCCCTTATTAGATTCAACTTTCAAGCGTCCTAACATAGGTTCTAGGTAATCAAATGAAAACGGTACCGTTGTGTTTAAAGTAATTTTCACGCTGAATCGATTGGTGCATGATTTATACTTTTAGACATAAGGGAAATGTGAATAGACGTGAAATGTTTAGGACAAATCATTTTCTGAAATCGGCGACGTTAAGGTTATTAACTGAACTTTAACAATTCATAACATAATTTCTAATCATCTAATCAAGAAACTATTGCAAGAGATTGTGGCAAATTTCATTCTGAATCGATTGGTATATGATTTGTATATCTTGGAGGAAAGTAAATATAAGTAAAAGTGAAATATTTAGAAGTAGTAATTTCAAGTCATTTTCTTGTCAGCGAAATCGTCACCGTTATTAGATTCAACTTTCAAGAGTTATATTATTAACTATGTAATCTAATCGAGTAAATAAGTTGCTTTAAGTTTTATTATACGTTTCAAAAACATTTCTGTATACGATTATATTTATCAAATGTAAAACTTTCAAGTGTATTTATCACAAATCCTAGTAACCAATTATAAAATGACAACATAGATGAACAAATATTTCCCAGATTTTCCATAGATTAAGTAGATTGTTTAGGCATAGCATAATTACATAAATTAACCATGAGGGAAGCATGCATCGGGATAACTTCGGCATGAGCTAGCAGACTCCTAGTACTAGGCCGTTGTTTAGGGTCGATTTGCACACACTTGTTGATGATATTCTGCACACCGTGGCCGTAATGTGGCAATGGGATAATCTTGATTGCCCCTGCTTTAATATCCATGATCACTTTACTAACGGGCCCGTCGAAGAGGCGTTCCATAGCGCATAATTCATAGAGAATGCAACCCAACGACCAAATGTCGGATTTTCGACAGTAGGGTAGACCGTCACATACTTCTGGAGCAAGATAGTTGGCTGTGCCGATGGTTGTTTCAGTTTTATCCTTACTGCAAATATGCAAAAAATAGTCGTCAATGTTTAAAGTCAATGAAAAAACGGCATTTCGAGAAAAACGCATTAAAGTTGGGTAAATATAAGACTATAATATTTTTGAATAGTTTGCCTATTCATTAAAACTTCAAAAAAATCGATTTGAGACCCGCTAAGAAGGAACCTCATCCTTCTTAAACGAGTTGGTCTTTTAATACTTCGTAATTTTAAGAATAAATAACGGATTCAAACTCACTTAATTAGCGTTTTCGAAACACCAAAATCTCCAATTTTCACCACATCACTATTGGGACCAGAGAGAAAAATATTCTCCGTTTTCAAATCGCGTTGAATGACGTACTTCTGATGGATTTGGTCCAAGCCGAGGAGAATTTGCGTAAAAGTTGACATAACCCACTGTAATGAAAACACGTTCCAAATGTGTGCATGTAATTTTAGAGTGCGATACATACTTCTTTCGGTAACAATTCCGGTCGTTTGCTCTTGATAAACTCGAACAGCGTGCCATGCCGTGCATATTCCATGATAATATGGAACACGTTCTCGCGGAAATACGAGTCGAAATACTCGATTATGTTGGGATGTTTAAGCATTTTCAGGATTTTCGCTTCATTCTTTGCTTGGGTAATATTCACCGAATCTTGCTCGCAATTGATTTTCTTCATTACGACGAGTTGCTTATTATGGATTTTCTCACAGAGAAATACATCACTGTAATGAATGTGAAAATGTATTGAAATTTCGTCGAAGTATTAAGTGATTATTGCTATTAAAGGAATTGAAAACGTACCCATAACTTCCGCGACCAAGATGTTGAACCACGTTGTAGACCTCCATTTTGTGTTTATATGGTTTTCTCCTTTACTGAAATACTGATATCTGATATACTTTATATTAAAGTTGTATTAGCACCTTACGGTTTATTAATAAAACTGTCGTATTGTATTAGGAACAATTTTAATGCACTTGTTTTGGGGGAAATGTTTAATGAGTATGCAAAGTAAAGTGATATAACCTGACACAGATGGTCAAAGAGTGAATGATGTTGAAAAGAATGGTCAAAATTATGGCAGGATCGTACGCTTAGAAGCGATTGGACGTTGTTTTTTTGTATCAATGTCAAATATTTCCATATTATGCTGCTAAATTCAAACTGAATATGTTTTATCCAATAAATAGTTGAAGCGTTCATTTGGAGAGTGGTGTAGTAAGTTCATATTTGGAAAGGTAAATGAAGAGGCTAAATTTATATACTAAAATTATTATATAATCAAAGGAATTGGCCACTTTAGAACCATTTTCATTGATTTTCTCGAAGAATTAATATAAAAGTCAAAAAAGTATCATTCAGCAATGCGGCTGAGCTAATGATGTTATCATCCGAAATTTGGTGACACCCCTTGAAGATGTTGAGAGAGAGAGAGAGAGAGAGAGGAGAGGAAGAGAAAGAGAGAGAGAGACTGCGAGTGAATTGGAGGGTAGGCGAGAAGAGCTCAACTACTCTTCTGGTGTGGGAAGTTGGAGGTGTAGACTAGGCATGTCAAGAGTACCCGATAATTCCGGGTTACTCGGTTTTCCGCATTGTCAGTTTCGGGTTAAACCGGGCTTTTACTTTCAAGGATTTAACTCGGATTTTCGTAAAAGTTTCGGGTTCTATACCAGAATCAGCTGATCTTGAAAGTAAGTAATTTTCTGTTCGTTTCTTGAACCGGAATCGACGCAAGAACGCCCCACTATTGCTTGATTCTGTTTCCAAACCGAAATCGAGGCGAGTCGCCCCGCTCTTGCCTGATCCTGTTTTCAGACCGAAATCGAGGTGACTGCGCGAGAACGTGTTCACACTTGTTACTAAAACAACAGCGATTAACTGATCCCGCCATTGCACGTATGAGTTCGTGTTTTAACATGTTTATTTGTTGTACTAGCGAATTTGGAAAAATGAGAATAGTCCTTCTCTTTGATAATACTGTTAATTGAATTTATCTTTTTCCAAATTTTTGTTTCTATTTTTTGTTTTTATTTATATACATTTTAATAGCTAATGAAAATAAAATAACTTTCATGCGTATAGTCTTTTATATTACACTAGGTGGCGCTGTAAACGAGTTTTTGTTCGGATTTTAAACCCGAGCTTTCACAGACAAAACCTTAACAAAATAAACCCGCAGATTTACAAAACCCGGAAACCTGGAGACTCGGGTTTCCCTATTTTTTCAATAAACCTAATGTAGACCTCAGTCGAGGTGCTGTAATACTTTTGTAAACAACAAAACAAAACTTCTTGTAACGCCAAGCGATACTTATCCCCGGACCAAACCGCATCATCAAGATACTTAACAGTTTCCCGGCAAACAAATTAAAAACCTTAAATTTTAAAAGATAGCGAAATGGATTGAAAGTTGTAGTGCAGATTGAACTTATTAGAACTATTATTCACAAAAAGAAATATATGCGTTAGAAGTCTTGTGATATTTTTTTCTAATTTCCCATCGTTGTACCATATAATTCACGTTAAATCTCATTTGTTTCGTTATGACACAAGAAATTTGAGATATATAAACTTTCGAAGTGTGTTTGTTGAAAAACAACAATATATCAAAATATGACAGGAATCACTAAAAACTATATATTCGAAACATGCTTTATGTTAAATTAGAACAAGTCAACATAGACTCATTATAAACATGCTATTTTCTCAACTTGTTTGGTTGGAAATATTTTGCACGTGGATTAATTTAGTCACGAAAAAACAACGTAAATACATTTTATGGAATTTCTTAAGTTTTTTTTCTGGCATTTTAACTACGAGTATTATTAGCGATATTTCGCAAACAATAACCAGCAGACTTTGTTATATATAGAGAGGAAATTCGCGTCTAAGTAAAGAGTCGTACAATGGTTTTCTTTGTAATATTTTATATACTTCTTACTGTGGATTTTGGTAAGTTACAGTCATTTTTACTTTTCTTTATTTGCAATTGTATTGTTTTTTAAATATAGATTCCCTTTCTTACATTCCAAAGCATTTACTCCTGCGAAGGTACACAGATGCTCACGTAAATCTGCTTCATCTTGTCATATCATACTCCATATATTCACATTTTTCTTCCATTTCTTCTTCACAGCTTTCTTCCTTTCTCCTCCATCCAACACCTTGCCTTGACTATAAACTCTTTGTCCTTGTCGCCCATTTTGTTTTTGGCGATATAGTTGGCTTCTGACCGATCTCCTGTATGTCGGGTTTGTATGAACTGTTGCTAATACTCTCAAGGAGCATCTGTTCTATCATCTTCCGACCCCTTTCACGCAATATCCATTCCAACGGTTCCCCTTCCCGGTATATTTCCCTGTACCACTACTTCCCACAAATCCACATACGCATACTCCTTTCTTCTTATCACGCTCCAAACACTTCTTTCTTTGCACACAATTCCCATATATTCTTGATCAATCTTTCGCTTACCATTCTATTCACTCTTTCTTTTCAAATCGTATAACCTAGCCAACTGACTAAGTTCTCTCTCTAAGGCTTCACATTTGCGCAGTACCCATACTTCCACCCCATACTTCCACAGTTTCGGCTTGATCCATATATCCCATAACCTAAATACCACCCAGTTATTTCCCGACATATTCCCCCATTTCCATTGCACACACCACAAGCACTCCTAGTTTTACCTTGGAGTGCTTTATCCTTTTCACAGGCTCTCTCCACTTCGTGCTAAATTGAAAACGATATTTGAATACATTCACTTCCTCAATGATTTCCCCTTTCCATTTCAATCATTCCAACCTTTATTTATACATTTAATCTCCTGTAACTCATAAACATGTAAAACTCAAAATACAACCAAAATGATATAATCTAATAAAATTCCAACAGGTTTAACCATATCCCACGGAAATGTTGCAACAGACGAAACACATTTTCCTTATATGGCATCCCTTCAACATAAGAATGGTAAGAACTTGGAACATTTTTGTGGTGCCGTCATTATCTCTTCCCGTGTACTGCTTACATCTGCACAATGCAACTTTTATGCACCGGAGTCGGTTATTGCAATGGTAGGGACGACTGCAGTGGACGATCCAAAGGCTGCTACTTACACCGTTCAAAAGTGGTTTAACCATAACGAATCTCACACTAAGCATTATATGAACGATATCTCTGTGATTATCCTCGAAAAGGGGATTAAATTCAACACAGCAGTACAACCGATCCCACTAACGAGTGATCCGATTAAGACGTTAGAGTTTCATGACGTCACTATGACGGGATGGGGTCTTACGAGTGGACAACCAGACGTTAAACCCAGGCTTTTGCAATATCTAGAGACAACAGTGTTGAATGAAGAGCGATGCGAGAAAGAACTCTGGGGTGAGAAAATACTAGGCACATTTTGCACATTTGAAAGTAAAGTACAAACTGCATGTACTGGCGATTATGGTGGACCCGTTGTGAATGAGGATGGAAAATTGGTTGGTATCATCACCAAGAGTTGGAATTGTCCGAATTTAAAACCGGATCTTATCACAGATGTTTACTATTTTAAGGATTGGATACTTAAAAATACTGAAGAATATATGTAATTGTATATGTAAAGAATTCATTTAAATGAGGAGAATAAAGAATGTAACAATGTTAATTTTTAGTGTACTAATTTAGTCATACTTAAATTAGCATTACAGAATCTTCAGTTTTATCCGGTGCAAGGTAAATCAGAAGATTCTGTAATGCTAATTTAAGTATGACTAAATTAGTACACTAAAAATTAATATTGTTAATGCCAGGTAGGACCTAAAATGACCGTTCTGAAGTTAACTACAAAACCTAGCTAGGTTTGTTAGTGTTTCATGTTTGAGGTTAGTTTTCGAGTGTAGCACCTGTGGTTTTCATATGTTACTTACTGTTAGATCACTCTGTATGCACCTGAGTGCATACAATGTGCATGCAATGTGCACATTTTTGTGATTTTCCTCGCGGCTTGTAGAGCCGATCAAAGATAATAATTTTACATTGGATTTTTGATAATAATTTTACAATGTCCATAAGGCGACATAAATTACCCATTTTCTCGGAAATTAGTGAAGCGGATCAAACATTTGCGATAATTATTTAGGCAGCGGCCATAAGGTGAACGATTTTAAAAGATAAAGTATCATTAACTGGGAAACTAGAAGAGTGTAGCATTTGCAAATCACACAAAAAATTGCTGAATGCAGACGTCCGCGTCTTAATTTCATTATGATAATGTCACACTGCGAGTGTGTAGGTGTGGGTATCCCGCGTTGAGAATTTGCTATTGACCAGGATAGCTTCTCCTAAACCTAGATAAAATGGGGGATTCGCTTGGCAGCTAGCGTGACGGACCGGTTAAGATCGGTGGGCATAACAATGCTAAAATAACGACGAGCGGAATATGTTTCATAACGAGTATATATCCAAGATAACAAGAAATAGGCAGACAACTCGCGCGTAACCTAAAATTCTAGAATGTTCTGGAACGTTCTAGCAAGGCGCTCAGGAATTTGCGACTTCAGCATTTTACTCATTGCCTTTAGCACTGACACGTGGAGTGCTTCGCCAGCAGCCTTGAATCGGACCTCTACGTACGACCAGATAGTTGAATCAATTAACAATTAAATATTTACTTAATCTCAAAAGATAACGTGCTTATTACGGCGTTTAGCTTCTACATACAAAATGGTATTTATTAGTTTCATGGTCTTACGGGTCTGAATGTAATCATTGAAACTTATATGTGATTCCTTTTATATCATAGTGAACAACATTGTTAAAGCATTTTCGTGAGAAGTGCCCCTTGTGCACATTCCTGTACGATGGAAATATATTGATTTAATAACTTGATAGTCGCATACGCGACAATAAAATAATAATTACAATAAATATATTACATAATTGAAAGTTTATAATGTATAGCATCTTTCGAATTGTTTCTTCAACGTGATCTTCACAATGAAATTAATAATACAAAATTATTTCAAATTTACCTGTGATATCACTCTCTGAGTATAATAGGGTCGACTGATTGCTCGAGTTGGGAATTATAAACATCTGCTAGTCAACTATGATGATCAACTTTAGATTTTTACAATTTACTCGTCGACAAATGCAGCAAATTTTAAGAAATTGTCCAACGTCCCGCAGTGTTTCCAAAATGTCCCGATTTTTTGTTTGAATGTCCCTACTTTTTAATTGGATGCTCCCCCAAATGGAACCACCTTTCATATTTATCGATACAAATAAAAAAACCTAAAGCACACAATCTATCGTTTGTCACAATGGACTTGATTAAAACCTGGCCACCTTAAACAGTGATCAATTTTGAAAATGCAGAATCTAAATTATACTAAAATATAAATTGAAGATAATTGATTATAGTAGTACAGCTACGTTATTAAGTTGTCAAATATTGTTACGTCTTAAATATTTGTTTGGATTTTGATGCTTTTTATCATCAACTTTTATTTGTTTTAGTAGATTATTACAAATTATCGCCGAGCTCACAAATTCAAAATCTTTACTTTTAGAAGATAACGAGTTGGCTTCATGTATAATGTAATTCTCAAAATTGTTGTTGTGCACGTGATGTGGAATGTTGCTTCGTGAAACACTTGTCAACACGACGAAGAATTGAGGTACTTAACGTGCGAGTTAATTTCGAATTACAAATTCTGGCCCAACCTAAGTCTAC
>JAODAC010007141.1:9137-29406 GCA_027575185.1 Mimaenictus wilsoni
GAACAAAATCAGTAGAGGAAGAAGTTGATAATTGAGAGAAACAAATCATGGTGAAATTCAGTAAGGTATAGGTAGAGGCGATGATATCGGTAAAAGAATGGAGCAAATTTGAAAAGAGTTAAGTTGATCCGGTTCGAAGGACCATGCAGGAGTTAGGTCCTTGTTGGAAAGATCATGAAATTATATCTTTCTTGGGAGGAACTTGAGAGGTTAGGTGGGCTGGTTCGAGTTGAGGACCTTGTAGTTTGTCGTGTTGCAGGATTTAACCCTTTTTAAGAAGGGTTTACTGCTTGTCTGTTTATTTTCACTAATTGTAAGAGTTCACTAAATTATAAATACACAATACATTAAATCCCATTAAAAGTCCCATAAGGCCTTGAGACACGGTCGAACAAAACCAGTAGAGGAAGAAGAAGATAATTGAGAGGAATGAATCATGGTGAACTTCCTAGATGTATTTCAAGATATTTGATAGGAATCGGAGGAAAACTTGGCATCACTGTCGTTGGGAACCGATGATGAATGTTGTATGATTTCGTAATTTTGCTGATGTTTTCTTTGATGTCTTGGTAACGAATTTTGATATTTATCCAGGGCACGCAAACGTGCCATTGATAACTCAGGTTACCTATACTTGTGCAGTGGCAGTATCATCTTCACCTTGCGTTCCTAAGGAAGGAAGCTGCATGTAGCACCTATCTGGAAATGGTGATTTATAGCATGCTCTAGATCGGAGGTTTCTAAACTGGAAGGTGCGGACATTCCAGTTTAGGAACCTCCTATCGCCGAGGGAGCTGCGGAGTAATCACAGGGGTGGTGCGAGAATATCCAGGGGATATATTTTGAGATTAAATTATCAAGAAAACAATTTAAATATGGGTGGCCGCTAACAAGTATATTAAAAAGGGAGGTGCAGCCATACAAAGTTTGGGAATCTCTGCTCGAGATGTGGCTTGGCTTGAGATGTGGTCTGCGATGATTTGTTACGATTTATGAAAGCCCCACGGAGAAATTTGTACATGTGCTTTACTTAGATGAATAAAAATGAATAAAATTTGTGACCAAACTTTGAATTTTTTTCGGCAAACGACTCAAAAAGGCGTAAAATCCGTTAACAGAAATAATTTCTATATATGTACTACACGTACAAAAAGTTTCTTTCAATTACGTGACGGACAATTGAGATACTCTCCTTGTATGCTGATTTGCCCATCTTCTAACAACTATTTGCTTGGCTTAAATACATATAGCGACCTCTATTATTTCAATTTGAAACTTTCTCATCTTTTCTATAGATTTCTATTTACATTTTAAATATTTAACTTTATCTAGTCACCAACCGCTGGCACTAGCATTATTATTTTGACCCCACATTATCTATATTCTCCAACAATTTTATGTGAGTGTCTATTTGTAGTTTTATGTTTCCATTTCTTATCAAACTTTCTATGTTTTTTTCTTAATAAACACCCAACTTTAAATTTTTTTTTTGGGCAAACGGCTTAAAACGGCGTAAAATCCCAATAACAGAAATTATTTCTATATATGTCCTATACGTACAAAAAGTTTTATTCAATTTCGTGACGGACCATTGAGATACTCTCCTTGTAAGCTAACTTGACCTCTATTATTTCAATTTGAAACTTTCTCATCTTTTCTACAGATTTCTATTTGAATTTTAACTATTTCATTTTATCTAGTCACCAACAGATGGCACCAGCATTCTTATTTTGGCCCCTCATTATCTATATTCTCACACAATACTATGGGTATTTGAGGTTTAATATTTCCATTCCTTATCAAACATTCTATGTTTCCTAATTTATATTTATGTTTTTCCTAATAAAATAAAACATTTTATCAACCTATAAGTCTTGTAGATAAGCCTTTTTTGGTAAAAGAATAAGTTGAAAGCAGCGTAATTTGTCTGAGATGTTTACCAGCGTTTAGCGCTCACAGATTTATCTAAAGATTAAGATGTGCACTCGGGCGTGTGCCGGAAATCCGCGTCTGCGAGAAGCACATCGAGGTCAGTTGGTTTTGGCGGCTGTGTTGGCGGAGGTGGGGGTGGTTTTGCGGATGGAGGGGTGTGAGGTTGGCAGAACTGCAGATCACATGCGTCCTACTATCTGCGCAAAACCACCGCAACCCGATCGCGAATAAAGATCTTAATCCGATACCGCTTGGTTCGCTTGATGTCGACGAGCACGTCGCGTCGGCGTCGCGGTTCGCTTCCGATCGTTTAATACGCCCTGGCAGATGACAAAACATCGAAAAACAAACAATAAACGATTGGTGAATTGCCGTAGAACTCGAACTCGTTGGAAGTGATGTAATCATCGGAATGTATAGTTTTAGGAAGGAAACTATGATGAGGAAATCTTGATCAAATCGGTAAAAGCCGAGGATGGTTAAAACTCTAATAGAACATCAACTAATTTAACTTAGATGTTAGGTTAGGTTAGCTTATATAAAGTGATTTACTATATTTTGCTTAAAATGTATATGCACTTTACAAAGTGCTTGATTTTCTGTGATGCTTAAGAAATGTTGCAAAGGGTCTTCTTTCTTCCTTGAGGTTAAGAAGATAACCTCTAATTAGGTTTAATTAGGTTTATTCCATCCTGTCCTGTTCATAATTCACCAAAACTTCGTAGTAAGTAGTTAAAAAAATCATCGGAATATATAGGAAAATCGAATAAGGAAACATATAAAATCGTACAAGACCGACATGTGTGTGTGTGAGTGTGTGCGTGTGTATATCATCCTGTGAATGATAAATTGCGATGCGCTTCAACATGCGCGTGTCTGTTACGCCCGTTATACCCACCGCCCCAAACGAGATGTACTGTGCTCGCAACGACGCGTCGCGCTGTTCGCGATTGCCGTATAGATTTCCTTTCGAATGTGATTTGTACGCGGCAAATCCACCGAAATTGTGGAAATCGTTAAAGGTAACGAAATGGCGTGATCGCGTGATCGCGAGTACTGCCGAAGTTTGGGCGTTGGTGATGCCCACCCATCTCCCCAACCTGGGCTGGTTGATGGGGGAGAGCAAGGACGGGATGACTGAGCGTTATTACCCTGCCCTGCCTGCCATCGACGTGTGCCATTCGGGGCCGATTTTCTACGTGTCTACGTATGTAGGGATGGGGGACGGGGGCCGGCTATCACGATCGCTCGAAGCTTTGGCCTCGTGCAGCGGTTCCTTCTTTTTTCTTGTACTCACACTGTTTAACTGGTACCTAGCGGAGAGGTGGTACGGAGGACGACGTCAAAAGCGGAAGGTTGACGGATGGGGAAAAGCGGTTGGGAAATGGAAATTGATAATGGGAGGGTGCAACCGGGGGGAGGGAAGCGGGGGTTTGGCAGTAATGGGGAATTGGGGGAGTCCGAGGAGGGAGGGGCGCGGGGAATTTGCACTGGAAAAGTTTCGATTGTAAATCAAACCAGATATTGCAAAATGTAAATGGCGGAATGTAAATGCAAAATGGCGGAATTCTAGAGTGTTTTTTATGAATGATTGGCATGTACTACATTTTCCTTGGCACAATTACATACAACGTCAACTTACAATTAGTCCAACCAAACAAATCAAATCTCTCTCTCTCTCTCTCTTGCTCCTCTATTGATTTGTAGGGGTTAGGTTAGATCCGGTGAAGATAGATTGTGGTTTGCGGGGGGGGGGAGGAGGGAGGGGGTAGTTTAGGTAGGACTAGGTTACGATAGATTGAGTTAGGTTAGGTTAATTTAGGTTAGGTTGGGATTTTGTTAGATTTGATTGAGTTTGATGGACGGGTTGAGGTTAGTACAGTTTAGTACAGAACAATTCGGTACAGGACAATTCAGTACAGAACAATTCAGTACAGAACAATTCGGTACAGGGCAATTAAGTACAGTACAATTCAATCCATAGCAATTCGATACAGTACAAATCAGTGCAGAACAACTTGGTACAGGACAATTTAGTGCAGTACAGTTCAATACAGTACAATTCAGTACAGTACAATTCAGTATAGTATTGTACAACATAAATTAAATAAAAATAAATCACCCCAACTAAGGTTTAAAACGTTATGTAAAAATTGTTCGACATTATCATTTCGTTCCATGCATTTCTTTTCCTTTCCTTGACACATAACATTTTTAACGATTATTTGACACGTTCCACGACAACTAGACGACTGCAGGCGCGTGAAACATCGACGGTGTCACGATAATGTCAAAGTCAGCAACGTCAATGACATCGTTGAATGTTGATCGTTGCGCGTGACACAAGTCGCGTTCGTTCGTTTGTACGCGGGGACGGCATGGCGCAAATTTCCCGCCTGATTTGCGATTGCAAACCCTTTCATTTGCAAACGCCATCGTCTCGCCAACGATGCGACGCGGCGCGACGGGGGAGCCGACATTCACGCAATAAATCGTCGCGCATTATTGCACTGCTGTTTGCAACAAAATGCGCTTTTAATTAACATTTCCACGCTCGACAGCCAGCCACCAACACTCTACCAGCGGCAGCAGTACCAGTAGCGAGTGGCGGCAGCGGCGTGTAATCAATGCGCATTTATTTTCGCGTTGGTCTAGCTCGAAATTTGCTATTGAAACGAGTTGCGTGTCGTGACAGCATGTTAATGTTTCTGAGTTTTGCATTCGCAGGAAGTAGCAAGCAAAAGCAGGAGGCCTTTTCCTCCTGCTTGCGAGAAGAAAGAAGGAAGAAGAAGGCAAACGGAGAAGACGGCCTTCGTTAGCACGTTCATTAATTAAATACGCCGCGGAAAATCACATTAGCTAACCGCGACACTCGTAATGATATTTATAATTAATGATTGCAATTTGATTTAGTGTCTTCCAAGGAATTCGTACAAGCAAGATTTTCCAAGGGTGATAAAATCTATTCTTGTGGCGCTTTAAAATATTGAAATTGTGTTATGAAAATTGTATGTAATAAATATGAGGCATTGCTACGATAAAGAAGTTGCCTACTTTTCACAATTTCATAAAGTGCAGGTCTGTGTTAAGAACTTTATGATTTTTAAATTATTTCATGTTTAAAATCTTTCACTATATAATAGTTGCAATTTACAAACTCATTGTCTCCCTTTCCAATCTCTGTTTCTTTATTTTCTGGGCCATTATAAAAAAAATCAGAATCAGATATACTATTACAAAATACGAAATTACAGCCCACCGGGGCAGCATAGTGCCTAGTGCTTCGGCCTACCACGCAGTAGGACGGGGTTCGATTCCTCGCGGTGGGGAAGGCAAAGACTCAAACCACCGGGCTACCGATAAACGCCTGCGGGTGTGTATTACGTTTACACAACGAACACCTCATAAGAAATAAACAAACGACGCGGTGCGTCGAGCTAAGCAACACACGCTATACGTGATTACCATGTACATATGCCAATCTTACGTAATGTTGTTGTAAAAAAATTGCAATTATCTACATTAAAATATGCGGATTTGTTTTTGAAATATTTTTTCTCTTCTTGACGCGTCGTGGTAGGCAACGAATACAGCACGTATTTTCAAATTTCATCACAATAATAATGCATTACAACTTTCTAAATAAATAGTAATCTTTTGTTTTAATTTATTAATGTAAAGTTAAATTTCAAACGACTCATAATTGCTGCGCAGTGCGTCGAGCTAGGCCATACACGCTACACGTAATTACCATGTACGTAAATATTGTAATTTTACTTCTGAGATGCAAATTTTATGCAATAAAATCGCAATTCTGAGCTGAAAAAGTTGCCTACTTTTCACAATTTCATAAATGCCCGGGCTGTGTAAAAAGTTTATGATTTGTAAATTATTTTGTTTAAAATCATATTTAACTTTAAAATAGTTAAAATTTACAAACTGATTATTTCTCTTTACTATCTCTGTTTCTTTACCATTCCGGGCCATTACAAAAAGATCAGAAAACATTTCTTCTATTACAAAATACAATACGATAACCTTATTCAATAGGATAATAAATTATCTCCATAACGACCAGCAATCGCAACAATATTTGCCTCATAAATATCTTCCCGAATGCGTTCCCGTTTCTGCTAAATGCTTCCAGGTAAACGCTTAAAAACAATACGCATTCCAGCCTAATTGATACGACCTAGAAGTCGTGTGAGGCCTTCCACCAGGCCTCCGGAAGCGAGCGAGGCGTTAGAATCACAATCACCGAAATATTTCGCCCTGAACCGCATGCATTCGAAACGCTTTTGTTCCTTGTCGAAGCGACGCTGCGGCATTCCTTTGCGCATTTCCCGTCCGCTCGTACAGCCTGAACAGTGCGCCGTGCATTATATCGTTATAAATTGGTCCGTGTAAACTTGATATTGAACGTCGTATCAGCGACACCTTTGGCGGTCTCGGCGAACAATGCCCCAGAGAGGCGGGTGGGCATATTGTTTCGGGGCGCTTGTTTTGGTGCGCGTACACGCTGAGGGTGGTGTGGTAGCTAGCGGTATGTGTGGTCGAGGGTTTTGGAATTGACATTAGAATTTCGATGATAAATGACACATATTTCGGGACCAGGGCCCGGGGGCCTTTTGTCATCGACATGCTAATGGGTCCAACTTTATGGTGTACAATAGGATGTTATGCATATTTACGTTACATGTGTGACAATTTCTGTATTTATTGTGTTAAATTATTAATTATTGTGTATTTGGGAAAATATGTTGCATCAACTTAAACATATCTACCTTTATTGAGTCAATCTAACCTTACTTTTATATAACGTTAGTTTAATGAAACTTGCAAGGAGAGGACGCACTTGAGATCTCATTGAAAAGTGAAAATTGAGAAAATTTAAAATAACAAATGTAAATACGCCAAGCGACTTTATAAAATTATTTCTGCGCGAGTTATAAATTCACGGAGCTTGATTTAAGAAGGTTTGATATGCCCAGCAGAGTAAGCAACACAGAAGAAATACACACGAAGAAGTACGGTGCAGACGCGTAGGAATAATGGTGTAGAAAGAACTTTGTCGAGAACCGATGGATACGATGAGCATGTTTGCAAGGAACTCAGAACAAAACGGTTAAAATCGGTTAGAAACGGTTGAGAAGCGGATGCAGGTGTTACTCGTCAACAGTCGTTACTGAGGGTTGGCGCTACCGCATATATAGAGCTTGTCAAGACCATCTCTGACTTGGAGGACGAATTCCCTTCAGGAACGAAAGAGAATCTCCTCTCCCTCGCCCGTTGAAGGGCACCTACACAAACTAACACAGTTAACTCTAAGAAGAGCATATATCAGGTATTGAGCGACATTGACCTTCGGTCAGATTCTCATAAACTTTCTGGAAAAAAAATATATATGAAGAACCCAAAGTGCTAAAAGTGGGTAAAAGATTACCCAAATTTAATACCATTAAATTTGGTACACAATATCTGAAGAACAGAAATACAGCAACCTACCTTAGTGTACACTCCACCCTGTGTAAGAAGCGAGAGGTCTCGCTAAAACAACATATTAAAAGAAGGGCAGCCGTGGCCAGAAGCACCTTCAGGAAACTATTCTACGTTCTTCGCAAGGGTAATAAACTAAAAGAAGACTCGAAGGCAAATATCATCAAAGCCATAATTTTGAAACAGCTGTCGTATGGACATGAAATCTGGGCCTCCGACAACGACAAGCTACCATCGGTCTTGGGTGGTGTATTAAGAAGAGCAATGCGACAGGCTACAGGTAGTAACAATAAAACTAGCAACACAAAGCTCAGGGAATTGTTAGGCATATCCGACCCATGGCTATAAGCTCAAGAAGCCTATAATAATTTAAAAATCACTGTGTCTGACAACGCAGCTCTCTACCCGGCTGTGCTGAATGATAATTTGACATTCCTCTCAATATTTGGGAGGGTGGATACTAAACTTGAAAAGTTTCATGTTTTCATAAACATTCCCCAGTAAAGTATTGTGTGACATTGGCCATTGGCTAGAATTCCCAAAAATTAGTACAAGAAAAAAAAACATATAAAGAGCAATCAACTCTACTAAGAGTTTATATTTGGTATTGAATGACATTGACCTTGGGTCAGATTCCCGTAAACTTTCTGAAAAAAAAACAAATAAAGAGAGTTCCGTAAAGAGAGACATGAAACGTTAAATGGGTACCTATATGTAAGAGGTCTGTTGATCAAAATGGAATGTGGTAATGTGGTAAAGACGAAGATGAAGATGCGAACGTCTCAGCTGCAGCAGTGGCGGTGACTGTTAGCACGGGTTCAGGGGAGCCAAGTGCGTAAGTGCCTCCCCTGGGATTTGAGCATCGGATTCGTGCGGGTTGTGGTGTAGCTAGAAACAACCCTGACTTGTTGGGGTCACATGACAAAACAAGGAAATCATTAATTACAGTGAACGCGCTTATTGGGCGTATCCCAACTTGGTCAAATGCGACCTGTGTGGATAGACCCTCTGGGTAGGTGCCACACATTAAACAATATACAGGTTTCTGAGACTTGGGTGAGTGTGTTTGAGTTCTTGTGATCCCCTGATTCCCGCGCAGCAGACGATGGGTAGTCGTCCGCCAGCAGTCCAACGAAAATAGTCTGATAGACTTTGGCTCACAATCAGCAGTACGTAGCAGCATTGTGGTGTTCGCGACTGAAAGCACCGGCGCCGGCCGGCTGATGTCCACGACAAACTTACTCGTAATAATACTGGATAAGAATTGATTTAAGTATTAAGTATTTCGCAGAGCAAGTGGCGCCAAAGATGTCAACGTAAGTGGATAGGGGTAGTCGGCCGGGCGCATGCGCAACTTAGACGGCCGTTGCAAACTTGAGTGGCGACTAGGTTGAACTACCCGCAAGTGGCGAACAACAAATGAAAAAAAGAGAAGTAACAAAAAGAAGACTTGAACATACACCTAACAAACTACTATCCTCCAGCCTCTGTCTTCTATCGTCTCTCTCTCTCTGTCTCTCTGTCTCTCTGTCTCTCTCTCTCTCTCTCTGTCTCTCTCTCTCTCTCTCTCTTTCTTTCTCGAGGAAATCATTAAACAACAAAATCTCAGTTCAGGATTTAGGGGAAGGCCTAAACAATCCTGAACATCATCCAAAACTGCAGGTTTCGAATGGCCTCTCTGGGTGAGTCTGGGCGAGTATGATTTAGGAGTTTTTCATGGTTATGACACGAAGCGCGCTAGGGAATGTCGTTAAACGCAAAATCGGATTCCGCCTTTTGCGTGTACAACCGCCGCCGCGCCGTTTGCCGCCGCTTGCGTCACCACAAGGGCCTCTTGAAAACTGCTCGTTGTTTGACTTTTTCGACGCAGAAGAGGCCACAAAGCGCACAGCGAATGAGCGCGCCCGTCAAGTATCAGAAAGCACTTGAACGCACGCAGTAAATTCGAGCGCATACAATAGACGTGCAAAAAACCACCCTTCACTACACGCCCGATGTGCATGAGGTATAGCGATGATGATCTATGTGATGACAGAGCAGATCAAAGATTACTTCCATATTTTTTTTTCTTTAATAGTGAGTTTCTGTGACATATTCTTTGTCTATTCATTTGCAATAAAATTACAATGTGATTTTAAAACTTTCTGCTCCTATAAAATAGAGACAGCAAATGATATAGAAGCTGGGACTGTCAAAAGTTGAGATATTTAAAGTACCGATAATTATCGAAAGGATCATCTGTATTATTTAATAAATTATTGTATATATTTTGAAATAACAGCCTAATATGTTGATAATATAGGTGATGCCTTGAGCTGTATCATACTTTTATGGTGTTTTGTCCTATATTGTGACTGTAACTGTAACTGTAGCGGCAATGCATTGCTGCACAAACAATATTAGGATCAACAAACCACAATCACAATCAACATCAATAAACCATAATCTGCATGTAATCAACATCCACCGAGACTAAACATCGAAAATGCTGACATCTCAAAATCGGCACGGCGCGCGCAGAGAGATCGCGACCACGTGTTCCGCTGTGACGAACTAAAGAAATGGTCGCGTCAGCATTTTCACATGCTATATATAGTCGACATTTCATCATCACATACATTCAGTCACTTAGTCAGTCCGAGTTAGTTTACATACAGTCATTCAATCAGCTCGACACTGAAGATCGTTACCAAAGTCCAGCAACAGGGAACCCGACACCATCAACCGCCACCATAGAGTCTGTCGTCACAGAGAGTACATACCGAGTCCCTCACCGGCCGCCTCCAACGACTACACCGGCGCCAGCAGCCCCCACCGAGTTCGCTACCGACCATCGTCACCAGCGAGGCTCACATCAACCTGCCTGCCCCGTCGACCTGTACGAGCCGATCATCTCCAGCTGCCGCCTCTGCCTGGATCTCCTCATTATCTTAATCTCCTTCATTTACTTATTTCATTTCATGTATTGTGGTACAAAAAATCCCACAGAACTTTCGTTAGATCCTTTGATTGCAATACTTTCAAAATTTGAAGTTTGTGATCCCAAAATATTGTAACGAAAATGAATGCTGTTCAAAATTGTCGAGCTTATTTGATCTTGAATTGCGACTGCTCTGCGTACTTAGGATACGCTCCTGCGCCAATCCTCAGGTAGATTCTGCGCTGCGCAAGGATGAGAACTAGCGGCTGAACAACGAGGTCTTGAATAACGAGTTTCTGATCGAGTAGTTTCGCTTTTCGGGTACATATATGGAATACGCGTTTTCTGTCGCCATTGCAATTCGCGTAAACCATACTGGTCCGTTTCCTGGACACACATCGTAGAAGGAACTTTTGGACGTGCTTCTTAAAACTGGTCTTTTCTGGCACTAGCGAACTCCCACGCCTCCATCTTGGTAAGAGTCAAGTAAAGTCAGTTGTGTTACTTGTTTATATCTGCGTTGTGTCTTCTTTCTCTCGTCTATTTATAGCCGCCTACCAAGCATACTCGTATGTCACCATCACCTCTATTTCGAACGCCGACGGGTAAAGTAATCCGTCGTCTCCAAACGGAACTCCTAGAACTCTACATCACCCCGGCACGCAGCGTTCCTATTCAATACGTCGGGCACTATATGAATTTTAAAATAACAGCCTAATGCGCTGTTCATAGATGGCGCTCGAAACGTTTTCATACTTTTTGACATTTGATTCTATACTACATTCAAATTCGATAGTTTAACGAAAGCAACATATATCGACTCAATTTAATAGTTTACTATATTCCATGTTTTTCACATTTTTTAAACAAAAGAGAAAAAGAAACAAATTATTGTCTATTCCAAATGTAAAATTACAATCCACTTCTCATAAAACCAACTATAAATATGAATAACATAAATTTCGAACTTAAACCGGAATGTGCATGTGAATGAGCGCGAGGAAGGAAGCGAACATATGCAAACATGTCACGTTCGCAGAAATTTGAATTTATCCCTTGCATAGCAAACAGATTTTAATTTAATCGATTCGCTTTTAATACACCATGCTCTACCCGATGCTCCACCACTTTCGTACAGCTTAACCGGCACCTCCACCATCACCAGCAACTTAAGCGCTCACCGGCACCCCTCCACCCATAACTCAATGCTCTTTGCTTTGGTTTTGCTTTTTGGGTGGAGGCGCCGGGTCGCGCCGCGCCCGTTGTAGGCAATAAAGTAAAACGCGTATTTCCATTCAGCAGCGTAACAGACGACGCGGACGTCGACGCGGGTGTGACGATAACGTTATGTTTTCGCTGTGTCGCTCGCATTTTATGCGCATAATAATATTCCCGGCTGGCCGTCATCCTAAATTTCCACGGCTTTAATGAAATACACTTGAATGTTGGAACGCAGCGAGGCGGTGGTTCTCCCGTTAAGAAATCAATCTGCCTCCCGCTCTCGCAAGGAGAGTTTGAAGCATGGGTAGGATGAGGCAGGCGGTAGCAAGAGCGAGGGAGGAGGCAGAGGTTGAGAGAGGAGATGATGTTTATGACTCGCGGCTGAATTTACTCGCCGCTGGCGCATATATAACACCCACCAGTTCAGTCAGAAGTGAATTTATGGTGCGATGCATAATTGAGCATCGCGTTTGCAGTTACGATTATCAACGTAAACTCACTGTGGATGTGTGTGTGTGTGTGTGTGTATAAGGGTGTATGTGTATGTGTGATTTACGCCGTTTGTTAACGATATTATTTCAATTAAACCACTATATTGATGCCGGTATGTGAAGGCTGTGTGAAGCGAGCGTACGCAAAAATGTTGGGCAAACCGTTTAAGTGTTTGACAGCTTAAACAGATGTAATTAATGGCGCGATACATTTCCTACCGAAGTAGTTTATTTTCATTTAGATCTATGCCTGCGACATTATTCGAACGGCTATTTATTTTAAACGTTTATTTAGTGTAATTCATTGCGCTGCATTCGATGGCGCTTTTGTTTTGGTTGTTTAATTAATTTTCCTTTGTTTATTCCAATTTAGTACTAATTAACTAAATTTGTAGTCGATTATTTTGATTAATTTAATTTTTAATATTAGTTTATTTAAATTTCCATAAATTTGATGTATTAATTTTTCGTCTCGATATCGAAAGCCATCTGTAAGTGGCTATTGATAAATATTTGAGAGAAAGTACTTAGTAATGATTTTTCCTAACTTATTCACACAACTACTATCATACAATCTGGTTTGTGCGAGCCTAGACCCTAGACCCTAGCTAGCATTGACATATCAAAGAAAAACGTGTAATTATTTAGCACAATTAATGAATTTCACAAAGAAATTAAATTAAATTGAGATTTAAAATAAATATCTTAGAACTGAAGCAAAAACGAAAGTCTACAAAGTGGTGATAAGGCCCATCTTCAGTTATGCCACCGAGTCAGCACCAGAGACACAGAAAACCAAGCTGAAACAACGAACAACCGAAATGCGGGTACTACGAAGCATCATGGGCGTAACGCTCCACGACAGACAGAGGAATAATATCATCAGAGAGCAATGCGACATAGAGGATATTGTGAAATGGGCAAAAAGAAGAAAACGGGATCGCTCCATTCCCGTTTTCTTCTTTTTGCCCATGTTGACCCATGCCCATTGCCCATGTTGAAGAGGACAGAATTGCAAATATAGTTAGGCACAACGTGCCAATGAAGAAAAGACCGCGAGGAAGACCACCAAAGAAATGGACTCAAAGCTGGACGTCGTCGTCCATTGAATAACGACAAACAGGGCGAGCCCTAATCGATGGAAGAAGAAGAAGAAGAGATTTAACAGGGAAAGAGAAAATTTGAAGCCCCCCATCGGGTTTGAACCGGCGACCTTTGGGATACGAGTCCAACGCGCTACCAACTGCGCCACGAAGACCCCGGGAACCCGACCTGGTACTTCGAATTAACTCTTTCCTTTTGTCGCGATGTCTTGGCTAACTTTGAGAATATATGTTATATTGGATTTTTAGCAATTTAGTGTGAAGTTTCAATTATATATTTGAGAGAAAATACTTAGTAATGATTTTTCCTAACTCATTCACACAACTACTATCATACAATCTTGTTTGAATGACCCTAGACTATCTAGCATTGATATATCAAAGAAAAACATGTAATCATTTAGCACAATTAATGAATTTACAAAGAAATTAATTAATTGAAATTGAGATTTAACACGGAAAGAGACAATTTGAAGCCCCCAATCGGGTTTGAACCGGATGGAAACAACATTGACAACCGTGTTCTGCCACTCGAAAAAATCCAATTGTGGCGCAGTTGGTAGCGCCTTCGGCCGGTGTCCCAAAGGTCGTCGGTTCAAACCCGGTCGGGAGCTTCAAATTTTTTAATATTATTTTATTTCAATTTCCATGAATTTGATTTATTCATTTTTCGTATCTATATTGATGGCTTCATTGAAAGCCATCTATAAGTGATTCTTGATAAATACTTTTAACTACTTATTGCTCTAATAGCATTTAATAATTATTTTGTAAATTAAGCAAACTTAAGGAGCATCCCGATTGCTATTAAAACAATAACGCACAAAAACAGTTCTTCGATCACATCTGCCTTTAAACTGTAATTAATTACGATTAGCAGTTGTGTGAAAACACAATTTATAACAGTACAGTTTAATTAGCTACAAAATTATGCGTCAAGTCAAGAAAAGAAACCCAAATTCGCTAAGAATTATGCAAATCATCTTGGTGTACTTGCGCCAAACGAAGATTTCCTGGCTAATCCAAAATTAATTTCGTTTTATGCGCTTTTGATGACGCTTCGCCCGGAATTCGCAGGCTGTTTTATTTCAAACGTCAGGGGTCGAGGTTTTAATGCCATCCCTCCACCGTTCCTCCACGTCAGATGGTGACTTTCTTCAACCGTCTTCGTCAACCCTTCATCCCTTCATCGTAACGTCCTTTCGTCAACTGAGATGCACTTTATTATGTTCGCCAAGCGCTCGACGGCACAGTGACGACGTTTCCACGTCGTTAACGTGTTCAAATGAGTCACAAATTGAGTTCGCACCTTGTCGGTACATTCGTAATACTTTTTTTGCGCGTCAAATAACAGTGTAATGAGCTCATAAAACACCTGAAAAGTAATTAATTCTTCAAATGCTTTATTAGCAGTTTTTAGCTGTGAAAAGTGAAAGTTGAAAATCTTTAAACCGACTTTAAAAGTCGGTCGTAAATCACTTCGCGAATTTAGCGAATTTAAATTGATTCACGCGCAAGACAGGCGTTAGCTTTAAAAAGGAATTTTTAATTATGAGATTGTGAAGTTTGCGTTTTTAGCCCGAAATTTATGAGTGCGTTTATGAAAGCTCTACTTGTAAGGAATTGTGGCGTTTTCGGTGGGAATTTCCGGCATTTTTTCTTGCATTTTCATAAACAATTTCCGCCCCCAAACACCTTCCACAGCCTCGAGCACGACGGGGGTGTGGAAGGTGTTGAGGCTGGAAATAATCATCTTTCCACTAGATGGGATATTACGAGGAATTTAGAGCGCAATCATGATCGTTCATGTGTTTGCCTTCATTTTTTTGGGGTGCTTTTTAGTCAGAAGTGAAAAAATACGACGTTTTTATGATGTATTTGTATCTATCACGCTCTATATTTTTCAATATCATGATTCTTTTTTTCGGAAATTTTGCTAGTTTCCCAAATCTCTTGAAAATTAAACAATGCTGAAGAAATTTTTTGATATTTATTGAATAATAATATATATTTTAGCGTCTATCGACCATTGAGGTCTTTCCGACTGGATTTGCATATATTTTTGTTTTTGTTGTTGTTTGTTTTGTTTTGTTTCATTTGTGTTTTTTATTTTTAAATTAATCCTGTGCGGTCAACGCAACTAACACTGCGATCAGCTTTGATCTATTATGCATGAACCAATACTAAGGGTCAATAACGGAGATCACCTTAGAAAAGGCTAGAATCTCCTTGACCGACTTCCTAAGCCTTGCTGAATTCAAAGATTCAGCAAGGCTTAGCCGTACGCTGCCTAGCAAAGAAAGTCTTTCCGGTGCTAGGGATGCAAAAGTGTAGAGTGGGTGCTCGGTTGTTTCCACCTCCGACTTACATAATCTGCAGCTTGTAGGTTTAGCCATTGCCAATATTGGCTAGGTGGTACAAGACCTCGGCATGACCTGTCAGTAGGCTAACAAGCGTAGCCGGACCATCGCATGTTCACATCAACGTCGGGCTAACCATCGAGAGGTCACTTCATCGTCAGCATTATAAAACTTGAACGGTTGCTTTAATTATTATAAAGACTTGTAGTATTAATGATTATTACATAAGCTACCAGATTCTTTTTGAATTTTTGAAATATCTCATATAGTTTTTGAAGTATATGTAATTATATTTACCTTATGTATTATGAAAGCAATGAAATCAAGATGTTAATAATACATTAGATATTACATTTTCATATCAAATTTGGTATCATTCCAAGCGGAATTTCAATCCTCATTCAATGGAATCACTATTCTACTAATTAGTTTTTATTTAAACAATATTATTTCGATGATAAACAATCAATAGAGCAGGTAGTAAGTTCATAATCGGCACGGCTTGTCGGTTCGACCCTCGGTTGTGCAAATAGCCGCACGGTTAGGAAGCCGCAAATAGGAAGGTTAAACGAAATTTCAGCATGCTCAGGGGGAGCAGGTAATATCCCCGAAAGTGGCTTAAGTCATAAATCCCATAATCACACCTCGTAAATAAACATTTCGGAGTTTGAAGTGTGCAATAAAGGGGACTGAATATTACCAAACACTGACCGCGACATTAAATGAGAGAGACTGTCAATCTAGATAATATTCTAGGTGGCTTGATTCTGTGGAAATATGCAGGCGTGATATTCAATGCGTGAGCGACGCGCGGCTGGACAATATTTTGTACCTGGCATATCTTTCTTAGGGGTTGGAACATCACCTATCTCCTTTTTATACATAAGATATGACAAAGAAATCCCAAAGGCGTTGGCGACACGCATTGTCAGCTGTCAAGCGCTAGGGACGCGCTAACGTGACAAGTTCAGCTCGGACGAAGGGACGAACTGTCCAATGCCGGATGGTTGTGAAAGTGAGAGCGACGGACATTCTCTCTCTTTTAACAGCGCGCCCAGGTAGAAAAACCAGGTTTGCAACACCCATTGCATAAATTATTTTTTCGGTGTTGTCAACGATTAACTTAACAATGAAGTACTTGAATGCCGGATGGTTGTAAAAGTGAGAGCGACGAATAAGCTCTCTCATTTAATAGCGCGCCCAGGTAGAAAAACCAGGTTTGCAACACCCACTGTATAAATTATTTTTTCGGTGTTGTAAACGATTTACTTAACAATGAAGGTGCGGTCAACCGTACTTGAAAAGTCAAGAGTGGCAATAAAGAATTCGGGGTTTCAGGGTAGACTCGTTTATTTATCACACAAATAAGAAAAATAGTTAACAATGGAAAGGCGAAGGGAATAGCGATGTTGCGCGTGCGGTAGCAGAAAACTAACTCCTCGAGGTAAAGAAATATAAAGACCTCGAGGGTGCATCAAAGAAAGAGCGATAGTATAAGTAAGACAGAGAAAGAGCGAAAGGGTCGAAGAGAAGATATATATCTGCGCCTGGAATACATGCAAAGATTGGAAACAGACGTGTAGGTTTGAAGATTTGCAGAGTTGAAATTGAGAGAATAGACAGTAGAAAAAACTTTGAAGAAATACAAAATTTAATACATGTTAATGTGTGATCTACACCGCTACAAGTTTTTTAATGTAATGTAAAAGGTTACTGGCGAAGGATATTGTAAGGGTGCAATTAAATGCCGAAATAAACTACTACTACTACTTTTCTAAAAAATCTCGAAAAAATCAAAAAAAAATTCCCCTCTAAATACCTACTTCGCCATAAAAATGTATGAAATCCTTTAAAAATACCTAATTAAAGTCAACATTTACAATATATCCTTTAAAGCAACTCGTAATCTTAATTAATCACACTTTAGACACAGCAGTGCCCTGAAAAGGGGAAGAAAAACAATTTCTTCGTAAATCTGCCGGAATGACACACAGCAAGTCATTCAAGTGTACTGAACTTAAACTCAACTTAAGTGATTAGAGCCAATTTTCTCCTCGTGCATCTCGGGATTGAGTAAATTACGCACTAAGACAATATGTGCCTATTTTTATCATGGCAGAACAATTTTCTATCGTGGTACGCAGCTGTTTTCCCATCGGTGGGTGGCGGCTGTTGCGAAATTATTTACACCGACGCTGGCGATGGTGTGTGGTTTATAATTAGCCGCATCAATCACTCGCGTCGATGGCTTGCGTAAAACATTCTAGGGGAGAATAGATAGGCTATGGAGGCGTAACCTCCCAGGTGGACGCCACACGACTGGCGCCTCCACCTTTTAATATAATGGCGAATGCGCCGGTTTTTTTCATTTTCTACGTTAGTTTTTTTTCTGTTCTCTACTGGAGTTTAATATTTTTAAAACATTTTTTGGTCATAAACATAGGAAAAATAATATTGTACAAAAATTACAAGGATAACTTGTATATAAAAAATAGTATGTATGAAATAAAATTTAAAAAATGATGATACGAAAAAGGAAAGGTCTTTAAAAGGATGATGGAAATGTCAAAATGTCTAGGTACAAACGATAATTAATTACTTCCGGCTTTATGTTGTATTCTGTAGGATGTTAAAGGCAGCTACAAGTTGCAAGAAGATGAATTATTAGCGTATTCAAAGTAAGTGCATGGCTATTAATTTTAAAAGCTGAGTTTTGGAAGTTTTTCCTTGTGAGATTTATCCAAATTAATGTTTGGGGATATTTATTGATTGTACAGGTGTATTTCGCATTTTATTACTTTCAGTAATCAGTAAACATGAAATATAAAGTAAATATTCTTAAAATTAACAAATAAAACTACGGAGAATTCTTGAAGAAAATCTCTAGAAATATTTATAGAAATCATAGAAAGCATGTGAAGGCATTTATATGTATTTTGTTGTGATGTTACGTGATATGAAGCCACATTTTTGAAAATGTTAGAATTTAGTTTTTTTTTCCGTTTCCTAAAACTACTTTCTGATTCTTTCAAGTTTATTAAACTTTGTAAACTTTCAAGGTTTCGTTAAGTTATTAATTCCTATGAAAATACCCCTACGACTATTCTGAGTTAATGAAAAATAGAAAATATTCGAAAATAACAGAAACTGAGCTCACCTGGGCAGCACAGTTGGTAGTGCTTCGGCTTACCACGCAGGCGGACGGGGTTCGAGTCCCCGGGGTGGGCACCCCACATGTGTGTATTTATTATTTATAAAAATTCACACAAAAAAAATCACTTAGAAAATTCACACAATTAAAATTCACTCATACAAAAATCACAATCAAGAACCATTCAACAATCGCAATGCGCAACTCAGCAAAAATAATAACCAACACACAACAAGAAACCATTGACTGCATTCACACTATCGCTCCACATCAAGATCCAACATCAACAGCACAACAATAACAACAACATCACATTTACAATCGCAATAACATGTAAACAAAAATAGATAATAAAAGATGAAAAATGTATAGCAGGTTGAAGGACCAGTTAGGTCGATGGCCAGGTCTCCGGACCAAATACATTATATATAACAGGAACTGATTGGAATCTGTAGAAAATTATAAAATTAAAAACAAAACACGAAAAAATCTGGAAAATGCCTATAGTCGTGGATAGTTTTTTATCAACATTGAGTTTTTGATAGTTTTCTAGAAATTTTCTTGATTATTTCGTTATATAATATATAAATCTGATTTTATTCAATTGTTTAGTAATTTGAACAAGGCCACTGGTGTGACTCACTTATTTTATTTGTTTGTTATGTGAACAAATATTTGACATTGCCAATAAATGGCCAAGTATTGAATTGTCGATGCCGATGCAGCGGCTAGGTATATTATTGAGTACGACGGCGAAATTATCGACTGCAACAGTCCAATGTCGACTGCTACAGCTCGATGTCGACTGCCCTTTTCTTATGATGTGTCACCGTTTATGATCTTTGAAGGGGCGACTTGATGTAATATTGTTTATATTAAGTAGGCCCTGTTGTTTGGCCGTAACATCAATAATAATCTTAAAACGCCCACCAGGGCAGCACAGTTGGTAGTGCTTCGGTCTACCGTGCAGGCGGACGGGGTTCGAGTCTCCGGGGTGGGCACCCACAAGTGTGAATTAATTTATTTATTAATTCACACTAAAAATTGCACACTGCAAATCCACATTCAAGCAAAAGCCACTTCAATTAATTCACACATTAATCAAGAATCACATCTTAAGATGCAACATACAATACACACCATGATGTACAATACATTCTGTACACATAAACTCAACATGAACACGGAGAAAAATCTGCGTCATTCTACTGCACGCATCACCATAATATCACCAACAACCTCACCATCATCACCACATCATAATAACAACAACAACAAAAAATTGGAAAAACATCACAATACATATCATGTACTTGAAAAACAATATACAAAAATTGTTTATGAACGGCTGAATTATTATTCTTAATCTTGAAACAAAAATACAACTCTTGGAAAAAAAATACCCTGATAATTTTCGAAAATTTATGAAATCTTGATACAAAGTATTTCTTCTTCTTCTGCTTCTGCTTCTTGTTTAGGCATTTTACTTGTTCCTACTTCAGTGAGGGTTTAAGTGGTCTGTTTACGCAGATGCGCAAACAGGGAAGCGTAATTACGCTGAGAACATTAACCAAATCGAGATGATAAGAATACGG
>JAODAC010007152.1:0-29406 GCA_027575185.1 Mimaenictus wilsoni
TATATATATCCCTTAATAAGATTGGGGAATATAGAATATTGGCATAACCTGTTTTTAAATTTCAATTGTTTCAATAGTATCACAATTATGAAGTTATGAGTTTCATTATCAGTTAACATTAACAAATTGTAATTACTGATACTGACGTTCAATTTAGGATAACATTTAAGAATGCTATAAGCATGATTTTAATATATTCATTTGAATCAAGTAAAGGTATGATTACAAAACAAAAACACATTTGGTAGTTATGTTAATTTCATTTTAATGCGTACTGTTATTATTCTCCTTGATAATGCCAGTAGTTGTGACACCTTGAACTCAACCAGTTTAATAATGGCTATTGTGATAAATAATGTTTACTTAATATACATTTGAATTGAATGTGAAATTTTAACAATATGGCAAACTTCAGCTTAAACTTTTATAAATCCTTTAAAAACATGACATTAATCATTTTCATCATGATGCTTTTATGTGCTGTTGTTTCATTTATATCATTCTTGACACATGGAAAATGCGAAATTATACAAGTTACAATTCCTGATGGAATATTACAAGGATCTATTTTGCATGATTACGATGGTGGACAATATTTTGCATTTACAAGAATTCCCTACGCAAGACCACCAGTGGGAGAATATCGCTTTAAGGTAAGCAAATCATTTATATGAAACTGTTGTCATTATTTTTGTAAATAAATATAATTATAGCTTGCCGAGAAAAATGATCCCTGGCAAGGTATCCTAAATGCAATCCAACCTAGTCCAACATGTATACAACCTAATGATGAAAACACAGCCTCAATTGGCCAGGAAGATTGTTTATATCTAAACGTGTTTACAAGAACAACTGAAAATACTACCTTAAAACCAGTTATGGTTTATATTCATGGCGGAAAATTCATGCAAGGCTCATCAGCGAAATACAAAGCTGATTTTTTAATGATTGAAGATATTGTTCTCGTTACCATCAATTACCGCCTTGGTGTTTATGGATTTATTAATACAATCGATTCAAAAATAGCGACAGAAGCGCAAATGTTCGGGAATACCGGCTTTAAAGATCAAACTTTGGCATTTAAGTGGATCAAGGAAAATATTCAATATTTTGGTGGAGATCCTAACCGGGTTACAGTTTCAGGCGAAAGCGCTGGAGCAATGGCTTTACATGGTCATATTATATCGCCATTATCAACTGGTACTGGTAATATATTTCATAATATTGAAGACACTATATAATTATGTTTTAGGATTATTTCATCAAGCTATTCTGATGAGTGGTTCTACGTTAGTACCTGAAATGCAGACTGCAAATGACACTGCCACGCCACTTGCACAGTATTTAGGACTAGACACTAGCAACTACGAAAACATGATGAGGGGTTTACGAAATGCATCGAATGAAGATTTGTTCATAGCCACGAAGGCATTGAAATGGCTTGAAATACGTCTTAACCAACCTGTTTTGACAGCGTTAGTTATTGAAAGATCAGGTCCGAATAGTTTTATATATGATTTTCCTCTAAAATATCTAAGAAACCACAAATATAAGCAAATACCATTGTTAATAGGCAGTAATAATAGGGAAGGATTAATTGTGTATGGGACTTCGCATTCACAACCTTCTCTTAAAGATTTAGCTACAAACATTCCATTCTATTTTAAGAATAACCTTGAGGTTATGGATAAAGTACGAGAATTTTATAACCTAGATACGTTAGATGGTTCTTTGAGTCTTATAGATTTTTATACAGATATCTGGTTCCGGTACCACATGTTCAGAACTGCCCATGAGCATTCAAAGATACCAGGTCATGGTGATATCTACTGTTATCAGTTCTCTGGTGTAGGAAAACTCAATTTCCTGAAATCAAAATTAACCGGTGTTCAGAATATGTATGGAGCTTGTCATGCTGATGAGTTAGGTTATCTCTTTCCAATTTCCGGATTGCCAGGTCCAGGCTCATTAGAAGAAAAACTTATGAGAACTCTGGTCAAGACCTGGAGTAATTTTGTCAAATATGGAAAACCATCAGAGAAATTACAACCTTTCAAAGCCAATGTATATAATTATGTTAATATAACTAATAATGGTTTTGAATTTGAACTATTTGATGAACCATCCTTCAAGTTTTGGGATAATATTTATAGGATACATAGCGGTGGTGCTTATTAAATCTAACTGCAAGAGAAGTAAATAAGTACATTAAGCAATTCATATGCGATGTTTTGTAATTTGACAGCAAAATTTTGCATGAAAAATACACAAAATGAAAAATACGCATATACGTCTCTAAAACTGTTCTATAAAAATATATCTCAACTATTCACCTTCGTTTTAGGTATTATTTAATATCAGTTGTAATAATAATGCCAACCGTAAATTCCCATAAAGCAAGTTAAAATAATGGGGTTCTAAAAATGTATTTCGAGAATGGCTTCGAAATGTCTCGAGCAAATATGTGTTCAGAGCTACCAGGGGTTTTGAAATGGATTTTAGATCAGGACTTTACAATCTGTCTGTGAGTCTTTCCGACTTCTATTTATTTTTGTTTTTGGTTTGCAATTCATATATGTAAGTATTTATTCACTCCTTTGTAGTTGGTGTGAATTGTTGGTGTATGTTGTTGTTGAATGTAGTTCTTGTAGTGAGGTACACATGTCTATAGAGTGGCGTGTGAAGTTGAATGTTGTGTTGAAGTTGAATGTTTAAAATAGTGTGTCTATGGGTGGATGAGTATGTGAAAAATAAACACACTGTGCGGTGCCCGCCCCGGGGACTCGAACCTCGTCCCCCGGCTATAGTTTTTGCGATCGACTGGCACGTCCACGCGGGACTCGCATCCAGTCGAGTACCACTTACGAAATTTGAAATTGGCGCCACTCCTGTTGATATTTTATCCTACTATTTGCCACAACTGACTCAGACGCACAGCACATGGCGGATTCCACAGGAAATAAAGGAAATGTGCTTGTTAACACATAAAACCGAAAGTAGACTGAAGGTCTATCTAAAATCACGCCGTGATCGATGCATGAGGCAGCGCAACCTTAAAATCCTAGCCACAAGTATTCCTTTATATTTTAATAATAAGCTTAAGGTTATGGAGACAATACGCATATTGGAGAGTTATTTGGAGAGTGCTCGTAATCATATTTTTTAAGAGATATCCGGTTTAAGTGCCACTACTTGGACATAGGTAGTGCCACTACCTGGATATTAGTAAATATTACTAATAACTAAGTTTATAATTTGGATTATTTGATGATCAATCTTTCATGTTTTGAGATCATATTTATAAGGAACATGCCTATGGTCTATATTAAATTTAATTGTAAGTTAAGCAAATAAGTAAAACTGGTAATACAAATATGTTATTTTGTAATTTAGAATTAGTTAAAATTAGAATGAACAATACACAAAATATATGGGCATGTGCTCCTCTAGCACGCCTAGTGATAAGCTGGAAAATTCACGGAAATTGGTTGGGAAATGAGGAAGTTAGGCGATTTGTGCGTTAATTGAGCATGTAAACAAACAATGTTTACATGTCGGTATGTGAAAACGCGTAAAGATACCGATGCGAAACTGCTATCACGCTATCTACTGTGTTCTACATACAGTGTGTGTTAGAATATTAGGATATTGTGATATTTGGGCAAGTACATTGCCAGTAACAATAGCGGCGTCGAGCCCCTTAAAGCTACAGTGCCCAAAATCCAAGCAAGGCAGCAGTGATTATGCGCGGAAGGTGAATTCGTGTGTCTGGAGGAGAGAAGACGATATGTCGCTGAGTTCTGCGAATCGCCTGAGGTGTGAAGGCAAGGTGGTGGCGATACTATAGCAGAGTTATGGCAAGCGGTGTTGGCGCTGCAGAAAGAGGCGATCAGGAGGGAGACGGAGGAAGTGGAGCGCAAGAAGAAGGAGGGCGAGTGGCGTGAGCAGAGGGAAAGAAGGGCTCAAGAAGACAAGAAATTGCGGAAAGAATTATAGCGAATGAAGGATGAACTAGGGGAGCAAAAGGCGAAGTTGGAGCGGGAGAGGAAGAGATTGGACGAAGAGAGGAGAATGCTGGAGATGGAGATGGAGGCAAGGATGAAGGAAATGGACCTGTTTAAGGTGGACGTCGAGAAGGGAAGAAAGAGCGCAGAGGAGGAGAGGTGGCGCAGGGACAAGCTGGAGATGAAGGAAATCGAGAGGTCATGAAGGCTAGGGCGTTATTGGTGGGGACACAAGTTTTCTTGGACGACGACCTAACGTGGGAGGAGAGGGAGGTCCAGAAGAGGATTAGACTACGGGCCCGTGAGGAAAGAGCTAAGGGGCAGACAGTCCGGGTGGGTTTTCGGAAATTGATAGTGGGGGGGACAATGTGGGTATGGAAAGGGGATGGCTTGGAAAAGGTCGGTGCGAGATAAGAAAAGGGGTGCTGAGGGAAAAGAAGAGATGGTCTAGTAGCAGTGAAGGTTGCAGCTGAGGGGGAGGAGTGGACGTGGCCACCGTATATCAAAGGGAGTACCTCGCGGAGGTGATGGAGGCGGTGGAGGATTGGGCAGAGCATAAAAAGAAGTGCATACTGGGAGGGGACTGGAATGTGAGGGTGGGGGAGCTGGACGGGGGCGTGGACAAGACTGGGAAGAACAGGAGGAGGAAGTCAAGAGATAAGGTGGTCACGACGGAGGGAAAAAGGTGGATGGTAGCGATGAAGGAAGGAGGCTGGGACGTGCTTAATGGATGTGTAGAAGGCGACTGGAATGGGATGTGTACTTTCTATGGGGTGCAAGGACGGTCAGTGATTGACCTCGTGGCAACTAAAGGAGTGGAGAGGAGCAGTGGAGTGGAGCTTAAGATAGAGGAAGTAGAAAGATCGGACCATTATCCCATGTAATTGGTAGTAGGAACGAGGAGATATGAGAGCAGAGAGAGCGGTCTGGACATGGTGGCAGACTGGTCGGAGAGGGGGGTCGGAGGGTAGACGAGATAGATTGGCATGGGTGCAGTACAATAGAGAAGATGTGTGGTTCGACAGGGAGTGCAGAAAGAAAAGGCAGAAACTGAGGCGGGTAACGAAGGCATGGAGGGAAGGCATCGTGACTGGTACGGAGATGGTAGCGAGAAGGAAAGAGACGCAAGAGCTGATGGAGAAGAAGAGAAGGGAGTATTTGGCAGAGGTGGAGAGGAAGGTGCGGGAATGTGGATCGCTGGGGAGTGTATGGCGGATATTAAGACGTAGAGACCCGGAGGCTGTGGATATAACGGTTGAAGATTGGGAGAGAAGCTGCAAAGAAGTGATGGGAAGTGACGGGCAGCAGCAGAGTGTGCGAGTGGGCTCGCGGACTGAGGGAGAGCCCTTTGAGATGGAAGATTGGAAAGGCAGCTGGGTTGAATGGACTCAAGGCGGAGATTTTAAAAATGGTACCTATTGAGGGACTGGAGCTTCTGCTTAGGGAAGTGAACGGTGTGGGATGGGGAGAGAGAGAAAAGTTCCAAGGTCTTGGAGGACAGGAGCCATGGTCCCTATATATAAGTGGGGACAGGTCGACCGCGAAGTGCTACAGAGGCATCACAGTGATGGATCCAACGTATAAGATGGTAGCAGTAATGGTGGCAACGAAAATGCGAGAGGAAGTGGAGAGGGATGGACTGTTGCCCGAGACGCAAGGAGGTTTCAGGGTAGGACGTGGTACCAGAGACCAGATTGCCACTTTGGCAAGGATGGTGGAGGAGGTCCTGGGCGTAGGGGGGAAACTCTATGCGGCCTTCCTAGACCTAAAAGCAGCTTACGACACGGTTCCTCGCGCGAAGCTGTCTGAGAAGAAGGGGGGTAAGGGAAGGGTTGGTGGCACGGGTGGAGCAGCTGTATGAGGTGACATGGGGGGTGGCTAGGGTTGGCGAGAGGGTGTCGAAGCCGTTCAGCATCGGGAAGAGGGTGAGGCAGGGGTGTCCGATGAGCCCCCTGCTGTTCAATCTGTATGTTAGTGAATTAGAGAGCGTGCTAAGAATGGGTCAGGATGGAGGTGTGGTGATTGGTAAGAATAAGGTGTGGATGCTGGCGTATGCGGACGATATTGTATTGGTGGCTCGAGATAGTGTGGGCTTACAGGCTATGTTAGCGAGGTGTGAACGGTTTATGGATAAGAGAGATCTGATAGTGAATGGGGAAAAAACCAAGTGGATGGAGTTTCGTAAGCCGGGAGGAAGGAGCAGACCAGTGAACCTGAAATGAAAGGGAAAGGTGCTTGAGAAAGTCGAGGTATTTAAGTACCTCGGCTTTCAGTTTAGGTGCACTGGCGTATGGAAGGAGCATATAAGGTGGGCGCAAAGGAGAGCCAGGTGTGCATGGGGGAGAGTAAGGGATAAATGGGGGAAGGTGTGGGGTGGGAACTGGGATATTGCGATGAGAATATGGGATGCATGCGTGAGGTCCATTCTGATGTATGGGGACTAGATGAATGGGAGGAGTTAGAACGAGAGCAGGTCTGGTTCCTGAAGAGCTTGATGGGGTTGGAGAAATCGACTCCAACGTACGTGGTTTTACAGGAAACGGGCACAATGAGCATAAAATGGGAAGCGGTTGCAAGAGTGGTGAGATACGAGGAAAGATTGGCGCGAATGGGGAATGAAAGGTTAGTTAGGAAAGTGTGGGAGTGGTGTAGCAGCAGGGGGTCCAGTGTGTAGATGGTGAGGCGAAGGCGAGCGTATGAGGAGATGGGGTTGTCGGTGGCGGTGGAGGAAGAGATGTGGGCGGAACAGGTATCAGTGGAGGAAACGGTGAGGGGGAGAGGGAAGGAAGTCGAGGAGCAGGTTAGGCAAGAGAGGATGACAGTGGTTGGTTCTATCATAGTTATTGGCTATTATGGTTTGCAATATTAAGTAGTGAATTCTATTCAATGGATATTATTCAGTGTGAATATATGAATATAGGAAATGAATTCTGTATGAGAGCCGGGGAGGATTTAGGCCAGCAGAGCACGGGAGCAGGTGGTGTATTTCTAGACTTGCAAGCGGCTTATGAGACTGTGCCACGGAAGAAATCGGTGGAATGCTTGCTTAGAAGGGGATAAGCACACTGTCAGATTCACGAAGAAAGTGTATAAGGAGACAAGTATTATTGCGAAAGTACGGCGGGAAACATCAGGGGAATTCAAAACCAGTATCGGATTATGACAGGGATGTTCAATAAGTCATATACTCTTCAATATTTATACCAACGAAGTGGGACAGATGGAAGAATTGTGGTTGGGCGGAGGAAACTGTGGATGCTGATGACGTGGTATTCATGTCAGATGATCGGTATGCAGGCAACGCATACAGGCAGTATTAAGGAGGCTAGAAGGATATATGGATAGTAGAGGCTTAACAGTATATGTAGCGAAAACCAATTGGATAGAGTGCCGGAGGCCAGGAGGGTGCAGAAGTCATTAAGAGTTAGCATAGCAGGGAAAAGCTGTAAAAAGGGAAGACACAAATACCTAGGTGTCATGATAAACTATTCAGGGTCATGGACAGAGCATATGCTACGACCACAAGAGAAAGTATGGAGGTAACAAAGTGGATGTGGGGCAAGATATGGGGCGGAAACTGGGCGATTTCCATGCGAATATACGACGTTGTTGTATTGCCGAAGTGGAAGCATAAGGGGTGATAGTCCTGAAACACATAATGGGTCTAGAAAGGATAATACCAGATTATATTGTGTCCCCAGAGTCAGGAAGAAGCTTGGCATGGGAAGCAATGGGAAGAGAGATGCGGTATGAAAGAAAGATTCGTGACATGGGGGAAGAGAGGGAAATAAAATTAGTATAGAAATGGTGTAGCAAAACAGAGAGCAACGACGGAATGCACTTGAAGCAGTAGCAGACGTATGGTTAGAGAGTTAGTTATAGAAGAACATGAGAGGCAGGAAAAGATAAGGGTCATTATAAACAATCATGATTACAAGGAGGTACAAGTAATCGGCAGGGTATCGGGATATTTTAAGAGGAGGATTTAGGAAATGAGGAGAAAAGCTTGATAGTAAGGGCAAGGTATGGATCCTAGGAAAGGGGAAGGAAAACTTGGATGTCGGAGGGATTCAGAAAAAGTGTAATGTGCCATAGAGGATCATCTGATGAGAGAATGTGAAGGACTGAACAGAGCTTTAAAGGCAGGAAGGAACGTCAACTGGGAGCGTGGAGGGTGGTTGGTTGTCTGACTCAAGAGAAGGGATAGGCTGGCGGACGAAAAGCGGGACATAAAAAGAGGCAAAAGAAGAAACCAGTACAGGAAATTAAATTTTAATGATATTTTATTTGTAGGTTTTCTTTTTTCATTTATCAATTGTCGCGAACCAACGTCGGCGGCCCTGGTTGATAGCGCGGTGAACGCGCCGGGTCCAATCGTCGGTATTAACCACGACTTAATTAAAAGGGGACGTTTCTGAGTGGCAGCCCTGTTGCGTATCGCAGTGAACGAGCTGGATCCACATGCAGAGAACATCCTGAAGATTACAGGCCGAAAAGCTACCCGCTGCCTGTGTTGTCGCGTAAGGGAAGGTGTTGAAGCTGGCGCGTACCGCCCACACCCAACCCTCCTTGCGGTACCACCACTTCCTTTACAATTCTCTTATATCTAGGTGGTGAGGCTGCTCCCGCCCTCACCAGCGCATTGCTATGCATGTAGGTGCATCTCTGCGAGTGTTTCCGATCTCTGGATGTTTCTAGGCGAGCCTATATATTCGCCAAGCATATGGCACACTCACACATGGACCACCCGGAAAGGGTGACAAAAACCAGACGTATGCACGGCGCCAGTCCGTCGCAACCACCTCAATCTCTGGGCAGCTAGGGTTTATCGTATTCGTATATTTAATTCTTAATGGCCCAGAAATTATTGGAGTGTGACGAATAGCTCCGCTTGACATAATATTTGGAAGAACTTAACTCTAGACTAAAATGCTTGGCGACATACATAAAAAATATGGAAAATTCCACCTAAGACGTCCCGAATCATACAATGTTGTAAACATAGCTTATGGCCTTATCAGTGGCTTGGTGATGGAAACTTCCCGGAGCCATCGGTTCGCAACATCAATATTTAGTGTGTTACTGTATTGTTACGTATTTAAGTAATAGAAAGAAATGTGAAATACCAGGAACTTTGTCTAATTGTAAGATATTTGCCAATAAAAGTCTTCATAGATAGTAATAAAATAAAAATACGCAACGCAACTAATAAGTGAGGCAGATCTCTCGGCTGAATGATTGTTGCTGCCGAATGATAAGGAAACAGACAAAGAATGTCGCATGCGAAGGGAAGAATGCGCAATATGCAATACTGGTGCCTTTTGAGCGCAGTAACCAAAACTAGACCGCGCTAAGTGAGGATTGTACCTGTTTCTATCCCACACTGCAATTTATATTGCTGCCTTATCCCACATTGTGTGGTCATTCGATTAGTAGAGCCACATAAAAATATACCGACAAATATGTGTGAATTCGCATTGCATAATGACACGTTCGTACTTTAAAATTGTTGAAGTTTTACGCTATCTACTACCCGACTTTGCAATATTCATTACAGTCTTATCTAATCGGATACCAGTCATTTGAATAGTATGACAGCTTACATTGTTCGGAATATAGGATGAATTTTTTTTTCGTTTCAATATTCATTACTATCAAATATCGATAAAATCATCCTTTATGTTTTTTAATCATAGAAATATTATTATAGACAACCTCTATTGGCTTGTTTCGTCCACTAATTCCATTACACACATTCTTCACAAGCAATATGTAAAACTACATAACAATTTACTAAACACTATCAAACAAAAATAGTTAAATAAAAGCTATCTCAATAAAAAGTAACTAAACCGTTCTCGTTTCTGCTATCCTTTCTATCATACACCCTTCTCCGCCTGTCCGGCTTTTGTTCTCCTTTCAGGATCGCCGAGACTTTGGCCACCCCGGTCCCTCTCACCCACAGTCTTCCAGCTATCACATTTTCGTCACATTTTACACCTTCCGTCTATACCTCATTTCCCAAGTAATCACTCGCCATATATCACATATCATACCCTCTTTTACACAATACACACTTTCGAAATCGTAGAAATATCAATTCCACTTTTCAAAATGTATTATTGCCTTATCTAACAGCTTGAGCACGATTTCTACGGGAAACAGAAGATAGAATAGGAGACGATCAGAAACCAAAGACAGGAGCTCAGGAAACTTAGAAAAGCGAGAGATATAGATAAAGGCATATGCATAAACTTCATCAAACATCTATACTAGGGCCCAAACCAGCACAAACGAGTGTTGATCATGTCAATAAACACCGCAATTGAAACATCAACGACAGCAAGCATGCAAGACGTCAACACAGAACTGTCAAAACTAAAAATTAGAAAAGCCAGTGGTTATATGGCCATATGAAGAGATAGCCACAGAAATTCAAATATTGATCAATAAAATCCTTAAGAATCAGAAAATACCTACTGAATGGAAATTGAGCACGCTGATTAAGATGTTCAAAAATGGTGTCAAGCAAGAACCAACAAACTACCGGGGAACCACGCTGTTGAACATCACGAATATTTGCAAATACGATACTAGACCATATTTCATTTTCAGATGAACCGCAGGGCTTCAAAAAAGGTAGATCCTGAAATGATGCAATATTCGTAATATATACAACCTTTATTGGCATTCGCTTTCACATATTAAAGACTTCACACATCCACAAGCCAATAAGCTCCAAATCAACCATAAAATATATAACATAAAATATACAATTAAACCACTCAAAATATAAAATAATCAATTATTCCTGTATTCCTCCACTCTTACGTTTCTTCTCCGCTACCAACATTGCGATGAAATTCACCCCTCCTCCCTTTTCATCTAGCCAGCTTTTTACTTGATTACCCTCTCTTCCTCCCGCCCAGTGCCTTTCCTATTCTCTATTCCAGTTTCTTATTCAAATTATATATAAAATTTCATTAAATTTGTTAATTTATATTTAAAATATCTGGATTTAGTACCCAAAAGTTTGATATAATGGTTTTAACATCTAATTCTGCACATACATCATTCTCAATGCTAAGTAACGCCAAACTTGTGACTTATTTGTTCTTAAGTAAGTTTTAATCAATTTCAATTTAGAAAAACTACGTTCGCCACTTGCTACAGTAACAGGTAAAATTAGCAGTATTCTTAATGCAATTGAAAAGTTAGAGAAAGCTAAATTATTAGATATAATATAATTAAGAATATCCAAAGGTTTTCTAATATGAAAATCATCCTTCTGAAAAATATCACGGAAAGCACACAAGTCATCAAATAACTCTGCATTTACATCTTTACTGTCGCCGTTTTTTAAAATAATCTCTTAATCGTTACAACATTTTCTTAAAGATTCATTATTAATTTCCGGTAATTTATTAAAAAAACCGAAATATTCTAAATATGTCTTTAATTGTTCAAAACGATCGTTTGTCTAACACATCGCAACATCTAAACGCGTATAAAATACATTGACTTTAAATTTATCTAGTGGAGATTATATATATATTCGAACCTCGTGATGGCACCCCCTTCGACGTGCCGCCCGCATTCCCCGCATGCGTTGCATGCCCGTTTCCGCCGGCCCTGTCCCGCACAATATACATCGGGTGTAGTCTACCCCCATCCATACCTTTCGCCCCCTCTCCTCTGATCCACAACGCGCTCTCGCCAGTGGTGCTTTCTCACTTGCACTTGTAGGTGGTGATCACGATATGGTATTGCCTTATTTGTTCTTCTATCCGGGTTCCTCTCTCCCTTACTACGCACTCCAATGCTCCACGTTCCTGCCACAGTCAACGCCAACTCGGAAAGGCCCACCGATTCATATGCCCGCCTCCTCCTCACTGCCCCCTTGTAGTCGTTTCCACTTTCATACTAAGCCTTCCTGCCTCCTGAAGCACTATATAGTCCGGAGTAGATCTCTCCAATCTCATCACGTTCTTCAGGAACCAGGTCTGCTCCCATTCCAATACCTCCCATTCATCCAATTCCCACACTTCCACTCCATACAGCAAGATCGGCTCTTATTCGTAATAAGACAGGTCAAGGAAAAAGCCATTGAATGGAACAAACCTGCGTTCTTATGCTTCGTGGTCCTAAAAGGCGTTCGTCAGAGTGCATGCCGCTTATCTCCTACCTCTCATGCTCTTCTACCCCTGTGTTCAAATTCCTAAACATGTATATGTATATATAATTTGGCAATTTAGTGAGAATTTTGAATTTACATATTTGAGAACAAGTACTTTTGCGATTATATTAGCTTATTCACACAACTATTATCATACAGTCTTGTTGGAACGACCCAAGGCTAGCTAGCATTGCCATATGAAAGAAGAATATGTAATCATTCAGCATAAATAATGAATTTCCAAAGAAAGTAATTAATTGCTATTTAACGCGAAAAGATAAAATTTCCAATGGTCGCCGGTTCGAATGCGGTCGGGAAATGTTTAATTTCTTCTACTGGTTTATCTTTATTTTTAATAATCTCTAATATACATACCTCTCCATCCGAATACTTCCAGTGTATTCCGCCGCTCAATATGGAGATAGCAACAGATAAGACCAAATACATGGTCACAAATTGGAAGTAGATGGACAAATCATTTAACAAGTGAATGAGAATTCCGATATTTAGGCATACACATCTCAAGCTTCGCAGGAATGGTTAGGAAAGTAGTAGCACAAATAGGAAAGGGACTAAGAAATACGATATAGAACAATAAGCACTTGAGAACAGAAGCTAGAGTATGTATATATAAATTAGACTCATCCTGACGTACTCAGCCGAAACAAGCGCAGTCACGACAACAGCTCCGAACAGCAGAAATGAAAATACTGAGAAACATAGAGCAAAAAATTTGTCTAGACAGGAGAAAGAATGAAGTCAACTAAAAGGCTTGCAACAACATAAAAGATATTGCGCAATGATGCAAGATCTGAAAGCTCGAATGGAACGACCATGGAACATAGAGCGGTAAAGCGAGATAAATTGCCACGTGGAAAAAGATCCCTTGGAAGCCTTCGTAAGAGATGGAGTGACCACTTAAACCCTGACTGAAGTAGGAACAGGCAAAATGCCTAAACAAGAAGCAGAAGAAAGCCGACTATTTCAAAATATACAAATTCGTTTGATTCCATGCTAATACATCCTCAAAATACTAGTTTCTAGCCTACTCTGCAATTTGTATTACTGTTTTATCTCGTCGAAGACTAGTCATTTGACTAGTGGAATCAAATATTTTCAATCTTAACCAACTTTCAACCTTATCCAAACTTTAAAATAGTGGAAGTCTTACGTTATCTACTATTCTACTTATCATTTCAATAGTATAACAGTTTTCATTTTTCGTAATTTAGGATAAATGTAGGTATAATTAATCCCGGCCGCTATCGTCGAAGTCGAGCGCATAACCGAGGATAAGAATAATGTGATCTGCTACTCGGATGCATTGAAAGGTTCACCCTTGAACGTTAGCATTGGAATTCACGGGCCCAATTGGAACGAATCCATTGCCGTTGGTAAGGCCCCTGCCATAACTCAAGCAGAAATCATGGCTATAGAGATATGTGCCTTAAAAAGCACTACAAGGGCAAATGCATCTATATCATGACAGACTGTGAAGCGGCACTAACGGCTCTTCGCGATGAGCTGTGTAAGTCAAGGGTAACTTGGAACTGCAAAAATGTGCTCAAGAAGTTGGGGCGAGGCAATAAACTCACAATACCGTGGGTATTGAAATCACTTTCCATGGTCCTGAATCAACCAGTGGTTAATCAAGGTCCACAGTGAAGGAATGGCTCAAGAATTGGTATCGTGTCAGTCATCAGACCGCCTGGAGGGACGAAGAGGATCCTAGGTAGGCGAAGAGGCTGCTCGATGTATCATACAACAGAGCCCAAGAAATTATAAAGCTGAAAAAAGCGATATAAGACTACTTGTTAACCTACTGGCAGGTCATGCCGAGGTCTTGTACCACCTAGCCAATATTGGCAAAGGTGACCTCGCAAGCTGCAGATTATATAAATTGGAGGTAGAGACGATCGAGCACCTGCTATGCACTTGTGCATCCCTAGCACCTGAAAGACTTTCTTTGCTAGGCAGCGAGCAGCTAGGTCTTGACTTCAAGGGGAAGTCGGTCAAAGGGATTCTAGCCTCTTCAAAGGTTATCGCCGTTATTGGCCCATGCACAATAGACCAAAATTGATCGCAGTGCTAGTGGCGTTGACCGGATTAATTAAAAAAAGGATAGTATTTACTAAGAGATACCTCCCAGGAACATTGGGAGTTGAAATTTTGAATAAAATATTTAAACATCTAGCCAAAAACAGATACGTGTAAATTCGAATAATTATTCTTTGCATTGATTGCTTTTTCGGCTTCAAATGTACACAAAATCGTAATTTGCTGTTTTTTTTTTTCTGAAAAGTTACATCTATTCTACATGCCAGTATTCATTATTGTCTTACATAATCAAATACAGACCATTTCCTTGAATTCTCAATGGAATTCAAATATATTGCCAATAGAGTAAAATATTGATCGATGACTCAGCATATAAATGAGGAAAAGTGATGATAATTTGAAGCAACTTTCAGAGAGAATTTACAATATTTAGCAAATCATAACGTGATTCAGATCGTTACTCACCTGGAACCTTTTTCCCAACGATATTTGGTGGGATTCTCCTTAGACAGGACCGGCTTTTCTTTCGACGGGGTCGCCTTCGGCGTCTCATCCTTCGACTGGAGGCGTGACTCCAATATCCGTTTGATTTCCATTACCTTGCTGCTAATTTTCTGATCCAACTCAGCCATGGTACATTTACGTTTATCACCCCACTGAAACTCAATTCACTACAACCACCGAACGAAAAAGGGCTAAAGATGACTCGAAAGGAAACGAAACGATGAAATTTAGACCGTTAAACGCGTTGACAGGTTATACATGTATTCAACAGCGCCATCTACGCAACATATCAACACGCCACGAAATTGTTCGCAGCAGTAAAACACACTAGAAAAAATAGTTGAGCAAAAATGGCGCACAATGTGGACAAATTTAAATCGTATTTATTTATTAAATGATCGTTGTGTTAAACGGTCTCAATGATGCCCTTGCTGCCGCTGCCGCGCCGACTACTCGGTGCCTCCTCCTGCACGGTGGCGATGACGCGCGTGGTCGTCGTCATCGTCGTCGTGCTATGGGCGTGCGTGTCGGGGAAAGTGAACGAGGTCTCCTCGCTGGTGATGGACGCGACGTCGACATCCTTCGGCTGAACGAGGGTCGCCGCCAGCGGGGTGATGGTGGGCGGCTTTTCGCCGACACCGCCCGCGTCGCACGGCGGCGTTTCGGCGCGCTGCGGCCGTGGCAGGGTGACTTTTGGCGACATGTCCAGGATACCGGTGGCGACGGGTGTCTTCTTGATCAACTCCAAGGGGATCTCCTCGGAACGAGGTCGTGGCATGCGTGGACTACCCTCTCGTGATTTTCGGCTGCCTGGAAATTGACATTTTTGTAAAAATAAGAAAACAGTGGATGAATAAAAACACATAATTCGGCAACATTGCAAAAAACTGGAAAAATCACTCAAAACCTGAACAGATCAGTTATTCAGAATTCTAGTGCAAATCATGGATAGATATGCACGATATAGTAATAAGATAATAAGGTAATGTAGATGGAGGTGGATAAGGTGCCACATTTTGATAGCAGGACCGGCACTTAACCATTTTCGTACGGAGCCTCTTGTCAGCGAGCAACGCTGCTATCTCTGTGGATGGCATACATTTGAAATTTTTGATGTTGAATTAATTGTAGGAATACGTTTTGTGTATATCTTTTTTGTCTTGTCGCTTAGGCGGCTATTTGCCGCCATTCATCAACAAAAAGTAGAGGGAGCTGTTGATGGGTGCTGTAGTGCCGACATCTGTCGGCAAAGGGCTAATTCAGATTATCTGCTTTGAGTAAATATGATGAAATATCAAATAATGATACTTTCAAATAGCAATTTTACTAAAAACTTTGAAAATCGTTTTTGGGCAAACAGCTCAAAACGGCATAAAATCCCGTTAACACAAATTATTTCTATGTATATATGTACTACACGTACAAAAAGTTTCATTCAAATTTGTGTTGGACAATTGGAACACTCTCCTTGTAAGTTGGAAAAACGTACAAGACATACAAGTGCAGAAGAATGAAAAGATGTTAAAAGTTAAGGTTGTGACAATTGAGTATAGAAATAAGAAAGTATCGAATTAAATAATCGATTCGTATCAAAAGTATCAAAAACGTACCGTGTGCCATCTGTTAGCAGTTTTTCATAGTACATACTAATTGATTTCATACCGGGTGAATTTTTAACGGGAAAAGTAAGCAAAAGTAAGTTTGAAATTTTTCAAAAACGTGTTTTTTAAAGACCGCGTAAATCGAGGATTACATGCATTGAAATCAACGGACATGACTTTAAACATTTACTGTAACCATTACCAGATATATCTGTAATAATAAAAAGTGAACAAAGACTAAAATAATAATAATTCTTTACATTGGAAAATAAATTCATAAAATTGATTTTTAACAATTACAGACAACAATGAAAAACATGTTTCGATCAAATCTTACATAATTTTAGTCGCACAATGTGAAACTGCATTAAAAAATAGGGGTACCCATTTAAAATTTCAAAGTTACCCCGACCACCCCCAGTGGGTCGATCATTTTCCCCCATGGAATGGTTACTTTTTGATTACACATTTTTCGTAGAGGGCTTACTTCGGAGATACTTGATGTTTTCACCTTAAAAAACTCACCCCGTCGATATGTGCCTTCTACGGTTATAGAATATAACTGAACAATAAGGAAGTTAGTTATGGCGCTTATCAAATTTGTCAAACGTAAGGTACCGATACTTTAGATCGGAGATTCCCAAACTTTGTAACTATACTATACACTTTTCTGGCGCCCCCCATGTATAAATTATGTTTTCTTGATAATATAATAATATACGTATTCAGTAATGTTCCAAGCTCCCCCTCGCTCCCTAGGGAGACACGCCTCCCAATTTGGGAACCTCTGCTTTAGATACTTCACGATACATGAAATATCGATATTTACAAATACATGGACCGCGCGCAACTTTGAGAATTAATGAAAAGGTATAGAAGTAGAAGTCAAATTATTTTGACCGCATTTGTTAGTTTTTTTTTTATTCTGCATGTTCGAAATGTACTAATGCCCCAAGGGGAATCCCCAAAATATAGTAATGTCCCGATAAGACCTAGTTATGTCCAGTAATGTACTAATATGATCCCCTGACTATACACCCAAAACCTAAACTACTTCGCACCCTCCTTCGCAATAGACTCACCGCACACTTCGAAGAAAACTTAAAATGCATATATAAACCAATGAAAACCTAGTTTTTAAATTTATAATCGTTTTGAAAGTTATATTTACCGATTACCGACTAATTATGAAAATAAATATAGAATAAATGACGAGGATAAATATATTTTTTACTCACCAGACGGTTCTCGGGATCGTGGTCGTCCGCTGGCTGTTGCGCTGTTCTCCTTTTTCGAGTTGGACATGGCGATGCGACTAGGACTATCGCTTTCGCGACGTCGCCGCTCGTCGGCGCGATGGACGACGCCGTGCTCGCGACGCGGTGCCGCAAAACCGGGCACACGGCCGGCGGTGAAGAGCGGCCGTGAGTCGCGCGACGACGATGCCCCACCAGAGCCACCATAACGCGCACCAACGTACGCTGGACTTGGCGGCCCCGTCTGACCGGGTATATCTAACAGGCGGGCGATTTGCTGCATTTTCTTCTGGCGCGCCTTGATGCGGCCCTTCGTGAGGCGCTGCTTCGCCGCCATGCAGCGGATGTTATCGTCGAAGACGAACTTGGCGGAGAGCAGGGGCGTCGCCCGGCCCGCCGTGCGCGTCAGGTGGCCATGGATGGTAATGTGCAGGCAGCGCGAGTCGTCCTTGTCGCCGCTCACCTCGATGTCCTGCAGGAAGCCGACGAGCTTGGCGACGCCCCAGCCGAGACGCTTCGTGTCCGGCTCGACGAGGATCAGCTGCAAAATGTCGATAACGAGGAAGCGGCGCAATTTGAGTCCGTCCTTCATCGACAGCGTGCACGCGATGAGGTCGGAGTTGTCTGGAAAGGGGCAAAGACGATTTACAACCCGTTATTGGGGGCAGGCGAAGGGGGTAATGACTGTGACAATCGCATCGCTGGGGATTTCGCGCGGGGTGCTTGGAATCGAGCGAAATGCCCAACGATGCGATGACGTTCACAGACAACGGGCAATACTCAAGTCCAGCGCTTGGTCGATCTGCACGCAGACGTGCGGATTGGTGAGCGGTAGCTGCGTTTCCACGTCGCCGTTGAGTTGCAGCACTAGGTCTCGGACGAGGAAAAATACTCGTATTGCACGTTTCGCACGTTCCACCTACACAAATCACATTTACTTTACTAAAATAGTTATACAACTAAAATAATTTCATCAGCATATCAAGAAAAAATCCTACGTCTCAATATCTACATATATTAATAATGCCTTCGATAAATATTATTAAATATTATAAATGTCCAGTCAAGTGACGCTGTGGTATGGTCGATGACCACTGTCTATGAGGTCCCGGGTTCGATTCTCGGTGGGGTTGCATAGTAAAGTGAATTCTTCTTATCAATAGTGTTAGCCTCTAATATTACTAGTTACATTGAAAAATTATTGAATAGAGCTAATGACCATAGCAGTCGATGCTCGGTAAAATCAAACAAAAAAAAAATATTATAAACATTATTAACACAATTTACAAAAAAAATGATTTTCTCGAAAATCAGTTAAGTTCGAGACATTTTATTGACTTCAACTTAAAGACGTGTACATTCCATGAGCTATTTACCAAAATGCTAGGACTTATAATAATTGAACTATCGTCCTTCAAAGTTGACAAATTATCGAAATTTTAAAAAATAAACTTGGGATAATCGGATTTTTCGGGTCAACCATAACAAATAACGAACATTTTGAATGCTTTACAATGAGATCATTCCCAACTATATAAGTTAGAAATTCAGTCTCTAATAACAGTGGCGACCCTGTCAATATGGACTCCCTGTTAACGGAACAAGGATGGCTTCGACTTTCAAGTTACGATACTTTCGAGAAAACAATAAGTATCGATATTTTCTGCAATTTTGAGACCCCTTCCCATCAGTATTAAGGGGGGGGGACAAATATAAAGTAGGTCCAGATAATCTTAATCCACCACAGCACACCATAATGATAAGCTCGGACAAACCAAACTTTCAAAGTCGGAAATTTTCCAAATGCAATACAACGCCGTTTTCTACCTGTTTGTCTGAAGCTTAATCCAATCTTGTTCACGAGGTGTGTTCAAAAAGTGATTTTGTTTTGCTATGTTGGTTCATTCATTACGAACATATAGCTACAGTTTCAGCTAAATATTATGTTTAGTCTGTTTGAGGAAAAAGGTTCGAAGTGTTGAGGATGTTCGGCGTTTTTTTTTTATCAAAAAACTGAATCCAAGAATTTAGCCAAATTTTGTGTACATAATGAAATTTGTTGTACCAGGGAAACGGATTTGACTAAAATGTAGGTATTAATTGATACAAACTCTTCAAAGATGACGGAGAAGATGCCAATGATGAGAACACAGTCAACAATAGGTGAAATCATTCAAACAGTGAAAAAAAATGTAGAAAACCTTGAAAAGACTATGAGAGGATTGATGTGGATGTTGTAACATTGATTGGTTCATGCAATAACATTTTTTCGAACGCTTTCGACATGAAACGTACGTCTTCGTTTTAAAATGTGAGCATCACATTTCTGGCCAAAAACACACTATAATCAAGCCTTAGGTATCTTATTCTTCAGATTTGGCTCGATGTGACTTTTTCTTCTTGCAAAAACTGGAGATATAATGAAAGGTTGAAAATTTGCAACGATTTACGAGATAAAAACTACATCGCTGGAAAATCTCAAGGCTATACAGAAAAGGGCCTATTACAAGTATCTCGAGAATTTGAAAATGCATTGGCATAAATCTAGCGAAAATTACGTGGAAAAGTACAACATAAATATTGATGAATACATTTAGTTTTTCCTAAAATACAAAATCACCATATTTTTTAACACACCTCGTAATAATGTAACGGTCGTTATTACTAATCTTATCTATATTTAAATACCGAATTTAAGAAATTTACTGATGTAACGTTTTCAGGTAATTTATGAAAAATTATACTATCTTAAATTCTCTGGTCAAAAATTAGTACCAACAGTTTGTTTTCATAAATCTCAATTTAAACATGATTACATTGAACTAACATTTGCAACTTACTTCACCACATGGTAACCGTTTCGTGAAATCAATACCCGTGAGAGGCGTACCCGTTGGCGGTAACAAAATCGCGCTGTCCATACACAGCCACTCCACGTTCAGCGAACCCTTCGACATATCGCAATATCTACGAACAAAATCACAAACAGAACCATAGAAAGTGTGTAGATTTTTTTTTGGGGGGGGGAGGGGGGGAGTAAATTGGCTTCAGGGAGAGTCAGTATCCGAATTCGATTGGTAGCAACTCTCGTCGAGGTCATGATACAAATTTGCGCCGTAGTCTTTATCATCAAAGCGAACGCAGCGTCTTCTGCTCATATAGGTACATACAGAAAGAAAATGATTAATGGAGTGCAGAGATGGGTGCAAAGGATGGAGGCCGGCAAAAGAGGGAGGAGTACTTACTCGTGTTCGAACATGTCGAGGAAAATCTCCTCCGACTTGTAGAAGTTGCGCACCTGGCTGGTGCTCTGCGCCTTGGCGGCGTCCACGGACGCACGATGTGGCTCGCTGAGGATGTTACGTCCATCGCACGTCACCAGTTGGCCGAGCAATTTCAGGCACAGCTCGAGCGTCACCAATCGTACGCGACATTGCGGCTGGCAGCTTTGCATCATTACGTGCAGGATGCGATCGACGAGCACGTTGTTGTAGGCGTACTTTACGTCCTTGCTGCCACCACCGGCAGTCGCGGCGCCGATGCCCGTTGATGTATTGCAGCCTGCGGCAATCACGGATTTCTTCGGGCGGAGGATATGTTCAATTAAATCTGGAGTTACACCTAGAACAAGTTAAAATTTCCAGAAAATCACCAGAAAAAAGTATTCAATTATGGTAGAGGTGTTATAATTTCAAGTATTCCAAGTATTGTTACTTTTTGGTATAGAAAATATCGACTTTCTATTTATAGCTAGTTTCAATACATTTTTAATATTATAGTATAGATTCTTTTTTCGTAAAAAGTAAATTACATTTAGGCGTTGTTAAAAGTACCGATACAATTTGGTAGAGAAAGTAGAGTAGTTGGAATCGAAATGTGGATATCTTTTGACATTTACTTTTTCCCACGTATCGATACTCTTTGGTGCTGAAAATATCGATATTTTTGAAATCGAAAGTATCGATACATATTTGATGCAGAAAGTATCGATTCTTTTGTTTATTGACACATCTTGATATCGATACTTTTTGATATTGAAATACTAACCTTTATTATTTGCCATTGCGTAAAGTAAACTAAACGCAAACAGTGCAGCATAGTCATTCTCATTACAGTCGAGCGCATTGAGCACCGCCTCGAGGAAAGGCTTCTCAGCCTCGGTCTGTACGACTGGGACCGGGGTCGCCATCTTCTCCTCGTCGGTGACGTTTGTCGCAGTATCTGATAATGCCGTCGCCGGATCGTCGTCACTCTCCGCACGACTGAGGTCCGGCACGACAACCGTCTTCGCCGGCGTACTGAGCCCCGTTGGCTGCGTATTCCTCGCGTCCTCCTCGTAATGCTCAAGCAGCTTGTCGACGCCCTGTCCGACGAGCGCCTTGTCCGTTTTGAGTATAATCCAGGCGAGCGTTCGTATCAGCGGCGGATGCGATATGATCAGAAACACCTGCGAGAGTAAGAAGAGCGCTACCACGCTGGAGACCTTCGCGTTCAGTTCGCCGGCGGCGCCACCGTTGGCAGAGGCGGCGCATGCTACCGCTGTCGTCGACGCCGCCGACGTGGTGATCGGCTCTCGACGATGTTGTGGCGACAATGAGTAAATATACAGTGGTATGAGCAGTTTGTGAAGCAGGTGGTCGGTGAGCACCTGGTTCAGGTCAGTGATATTTAGGCAGAGAATGTCGTTGAGGTAGTGTAAGTGGTCGAGATGTTCGGCGACGAGGTCGGAAAGGCGATTTTGTGATTGATGACTGAAAAAAGGCAGAATTAAAGTACAATCAGTAAATTGAAAAACATAAGAATAGAACTTCAATTGGTAATACAATGTATCTGAATTTGTTTCAGAAATGTGTTTAAGAAGCAGTTAATTACAGATGGCCATATTAGCCAATGTCGATATTTGAATATCAATATACCGCAAATCGACGGTAGCGATATGAATAAATATTTCGTTTACTATAGATCGATAACGTACTCAAGGATCGATTTTTTATTATTTTTCTTCAACAGTTCAAGCATATATGGATCGCATCTGAAATAGATCACACTGAAGGCTAGTAAAGTCGAGAGGAGCCTAAACCGCCTCTTCAGGCAAAATGACGGTCCACTAGCTCGTTTCAGGGAATTATAGCACCGTTGCCACAGAAACCGCCTTACTCCTAGCTGCATAATTCTGATGGACATCAGAGTAGCGGCGAGGGTAAAGGCATAGTCAGTGCGACTATCAGAGAAGGAACAAACACAGCTGGAATGCAACCATACTAAAGTTGCAAGAACGGAGTGCCAGCGAAGGAGGTAGCTGGGCAAAACATCTCATTCCCAATATTCGTGAATGGTTCTACCGAGGACACGGACACGGCTGACTCAGCTTCTTACAGGTCATGGCCGTTTCGGGGAATACCTGCACCTAATAGGAAAGAGGACAACAGACGACTGTATATTTTGCGGGGAGCGCGACAATGCAGAACATACGTTTTTCCGTGCAGGCAATAGTTGTAGAAACGCATTAGAGGCTAGGTTGGCGCAAACAATAAGCCCGGACAATCTAACAAACTTGCTCCAAATTAACAAAAACTGGCAGATAATCAACTACGCAAGAACGGTGCTTCAGAGGAAAATGTAGCCTTCTAAGTGTCCCTTGATAAACCCAAATGGGAAGTTCCATGGGGGGTAAGGTAAAGATAAGATGATCCTGAGTGAGCCACGACCAAAATAGAAAGTAACTGCTCCCCTTTCGAATGGTCTCTTGCTCCGCTTAGTTCTATGCCGGTAACGCCTAAAAAGTATCGATATTCAATCGATACTTGGGATACAGAAACTTTTTCGGAAATTTCGAAAGCGCAATCTTAATAATTTTTAGATGACAATCCCGCCTTCTTTTATTCTCATCCTTTCTTTTCTTCGTATATATTTCATAACATGACTAGGTACCTTTTCAATTACCGTCCAAGTTACATTGGATGTAAGGCTGGTGTGATGATTATGTCGATTTTTGTTCACCAAAGTATGAGAATTCACGCCTATAAAGTTAATAATGTTTTAAGTCGAAACCGTTAATAGTGCTATATATTTTCTACAGATATACAATAGATTCCGCTTTATCGGGACACCAGATAATTGAGTCAACTGCTTATGAAAAACAAATCCTAAAGAACGGAATCGAAACCAGCGAAATATAATCGGGACAATAAATGTATGTGACGGCATTTGTTTTTAATTTTTTTTGCGATTAAGCGAAATAAATTGTATTCAAGCATAATATATAGTTTATCGGTTGTATAGCGTTTGATAGCGCCTTCCTTTGTGTTTAATTATTTTAACTCGAGACAAAGCGTGTTAGTCCCAAATAAACGAAATAAATTGTTTGCTAGTTAATTTTGCTTGGCTGAACCACACGTTTTAATTTATCGTTAATATATTCAATTATTGCATATTCAGTTACCGAATACCTCACATTCTTCAGAAGATTAGTCATACGATAAAAAGAACTTATTCGTAATATCAAACGCTTTGAAAGTACTCGAATTGCAATTAGAATTGTTTGAAAAACACTTACTCAGCATCGTTTCGAACACACGCATCCAGTTCCTGGATGTGTTTCCCGATAAACCAAACGATATTTGAGAAGTACGGCGCCGCTGTACGATCGCGAATAAATGCCAGCATGCTAGCGTCCTCCACGCGATATACGTTGAGCGTCAAAGTGCGCACGGCGATGCGCACCATCGACTCCGGATGATTGAAGAACTTGATCGCCTCCGTGTACAGCGGAAAGTCGTTCGTATGCTCGTTGTAGAAGAAGTGAATTGTATGCGCGTTCAGCTTGAGGCTGAGCGTCTTCAGGAACGAGATGTAGTACGCCATCACCTCCTCGTCGGAAAAGTCAAACTTGTGAACTATGATGGAGTTCACATGATTGTTGGATAATAAATAATCTGAAATTGATTTTATATTAGAAACATGTTCGTTGTTAACGTTTTATAGTGATTCATCGAATGCATTATGCACTTTTCTCGAAATTTTAAGTTGTTGTTACGTTTTTACAGTAACGGTGCCAAAATCAGTCAGTCAGAAAGTATTGATACCAAAGTAGTAAATGAAAGTATCAATACTTTTTAAAATCGCAAGTATCGATAACACGTCTTCTATTTCATAATATATATCCGCCTTTTTCAATACCCGTGTAGCCTGAACCATTTGTATAATTTCCTTGAACAATACAGGGATGGATTGTACTAAGCAGTACAAGGCCTTCATATTGAAAACATTGAAATGGCAGCGGATTCAATTCCTTCAAAGTAATTAATCATAGTAGAGAGTAATTACTAGATAGATTCGTTTACGATAATCACATAAATCATATTATATAAAGTAATCTAAACCATAATTCCCCACTGCCTCCTTTGCTCTCACCCTAGGTCGTCGTTCGTATAGGCATCCAATCACCCTATACTCTCGTATGCGCTCTTCCTTCCCCGTTCCTCTGGCTATGCGCCATTCCCAGATCTACTTAACCAATCTACCTCTTCCCATTTTTTATATCTTATGGCCATACTTTACTATCTTTCTATTTCCATTGCTAATGACTAATTACTATTGATTAAAATAAATTATACTAATCTACATCAGCCGGATCTCGGTCCCGAGACAATGAGATAAGCGGTCATCCAACATCTCACTCCTGAGCAATGAATTTTAGAAATATGTCTTTGAAAAAAATCAAAGCATAGAAGAAGAATTGGCTATCTATACTATTGAGCAAATATTCATGGTGAATAAAAATGAGAAGAATCAGAACCAAGAAATGGTCGAGCACGTTCATTCGTTGGAAATGTTTGTTCGTAACGAACTACAAATAATAGTTTTCCAAATAAGCGCATTCAATTATGATTGCAAAATAGAAGATATGGAGTTTGACGATACGAAGTTTGTCACGGCTAGGTAGTTTACAAAAAAGTATTCATTACTTTAAGTTTTCTGAGATAGAAACGTTTTGAGAAACTTATGCTTCATACAAGCAAGCAAGTGTTCATTAGCAAAAGTATTGAAACATAAGGTACATATTTTGTTAAAAGAAAACTATACTTTGAAATGGTTGGTTTTGAAAATCAAATTTATCAAGAGAAATGGAATTCCCAAGACCAGCACATGTACGTATTTATGTTAAGATATTCTCAGTCCGGAAACTATAAACTATATGCCAAGAGGTTCAGAATAGTGCTGTTTACTAACGAATGAACTTTAATATTATATATTTTATAATTTTATATTACAAATAATAAATTTGACCATCCATGTATATTTGTTGGAATGAGATTGGATGGTAATGATGAGTAATGTATGTCATCATCATCATTAGGCATTTGCATGGTACCCTTCGGTACTACTAGGCCAATCTTTGATTTAGAATCTTTGTCAGTATCTAAATCAGCATTTTTGCGAAAAAGTCCAGCTGGAAACAAAATTTTCGAATTTCAGATGCATTTTAACTTGAGCATAATACTGATTTTGACTTTTAAAAATTTTCAAATCAAGGGGGTACATATGAGTATCGTTCGGCAGGATTATAAGGATATTTAATTTCAGTACTAAGTCTATTTTGTCTATTGAATCTTTGTGTAAAGAGTTGGATATTGGACTGAGGACATGGTAATTGCCGAACATGAATTTCTAAATATCCCCAGTGATGCTGAATTTTGAAAAGAGGGTCAAATCTTATTTTTGTGGATAGTCGTAGTTCGTGGGTCACCAATGCCCAAAGGCGACCATCCGTAAAATGTTCTATATAATTTGTTGTATTAGTAGTTCCTGACTTTCCAATGCCCCTTGAGGCTCTCCCCAAACTAACAAGAATGTGTCAGCCAAAAACTTGCAAATGTCAATAACTGACATGCGCGTCATAGGTTTGCCATCACTGCTCTAGATCAATGTCGAAGTTCTACATATGGTTGAATCTGAGAACGTACGGATAAAGAATAATTTTATGTATATCGGGACAGACAGGGAGTAAGGTCTAGATGGGAGAAGGGTACAGAAAGAGTTGGTTGTGCGGAGTAGGATACGACACGAGGGAGCACCTGGCGTGGGAATGAATGAGGGATGGGCAGGAGGTCTGAGAGGCGGTGTGAATGTGATAGGGGTTGGTCGGGGGAGACAGGGGATAGGGTGGCTAGGGTCTCGGTCATCCTGAAGGAGAAGGAAAGAAGAAGGAAGGCTGGGTAGTAGAGAGATGGATACAGTGGTCGCTGACTTTTATCTTTTTTGTTGTTTCTCTCTTCATTGCGGCTGGTAGGTTATGTAGAACTACTTTTCCTCTCTCATCCTAATCATGTGGACCCACCAGCCTAGTTGTTTTTCCTCAATGTATTTCCCAATTTTTCTCTTATGTCCTCATTTCTAATTTTGTCCATCCTTGTGTCCTTATGACCCCTAAGCTGTTCTCATTACTTTCATTTCAACTGCCTTGACCTTGCTTTGCTCTTGTTGGGTTAATATTCATGATTCTTCACTGTAACTGAGGTTTGGTCTGATAATTGCCTTATAAACTCTAATTTTGGTTCCTTTTGTCACTTCCTTGTTTCTTAATATATGTCTACACAATGCTTAACTTTATATATTGAATGAAATATGTTGCTAAATTGGAATCGTGTCTTAATATTGCTCTGACAATATGTAAAGAAATACAATTGAACATATTCAGTCACGATATTCAGGTGGATTCTGATTGTGTTGAATTGATCGGCAAATTTAATGAAATTGAAAGAAAATAAATGGAAACAAGGGTCCTCGTGAATAAAACAAAAATGCGTACTTTCGATGACATGATCACAAAAAAAAACAATAACCTAATTAAGGGAGTTCAGGAGAGCAGTGGTCACCTTAAAAATATGGTACATCGATAAATATCGAACAACCGATGCTTATTGATACCAATGCTTGGAGATATCGATACTTTTTGATCACTTGACTTGACCATTACAATGTGTTATAATTCCTCGGAACGTATGTTATGGGCCTTTCTGTATTGTATTGGAAATGGTTTTAAAAATAACTTACAAAGAGAGGTCTCATTTCGAATATTCTCAAAAAGAATATTCAGCGTCTGTAGAAGCTGCACGCAGACAAAACTTGAGCCGCCGCTACGTTGGCGCATAATGCGCAGGAAGAACACCAGCATGTTCTTCTCCAAGAAGAAGCTGCAAGCACAGGCAGGGTGAAATTGTAAAAACTCCAGCTATATTGAATTGACAGAGTCGACTTACTCGAATACCGACGAATCGTTCTGATCGCCCCAGATGAGGATCTCGGCGATCGAGCGCAGGGACTCCACCAGCAGGCCGCGATTGTACTCGGACACGGTGTGGTTCTTCACCAGCACGTTGTAGAGGTACTTGAGGTGCTCCAGGGAATGCGGATTTTTGGGGCGGCCCCAGCCGCCGCCGAACCAGCTCCGGCTGCGAAACATCGCGGACGAGCGACTGCCGGTCGTCAGTCACGTTGCACTGTCAGCGCGCTATTGAGCGCATCGTCCCCCCGGGCAACGTGCGTCCATAGGCGACTTCGTCAGAGTGCTCGGCTCCCCTCATACGATGGGATGGCGAATAATAACAACAACCACGCAACAATCACCCACAGCCACACAGCACTGGATTGTCAGACACCTTTACTTGTGCGACGTCGTCGATCTCGCCGCTTTCATTTTCGCAGGAGTTAGCGTAACAATCGACTATGCACACTCACCGTACGCACGCAGTACTTTTCTAGTGCTTTTTTCTCCACTCCTTGTTTTCGGTCTGGATTCGCACTCCACGCACTTGAAGGCTGTCACGACGTCCTCGAGGCGAACAGCTGTTTTTTGACCTTCCACTGTCAAACGATTTGCAAACAATGGTATCCCCTCTCTTTAAAAAGCTATACAACATATTTAGAATACCACTGGTCGCGTTTTTTAATAGTAGTCTAGTTGATAGAGCCGCTGCGTCTCACCCCGACAATTCAGGTTCGATTCCTCGCGGGGGTCAACTTAATTTGATTTATAGTTTATATAATTTGTTTTATACTTTTGATAATTAAATAACACATTAAATAACTAGCATTAAATATCCATTGCATTATGCTATTACTTTTTATTAAAATAATGTGTTTTATTATTTAAAATAATTATGAGCCTTATTTGTGAATGTTTTGTTTCGGCAGCCGGTAAAATATGTCTATTTGTTCTTCCAAATCTCTTTGGAAATATATTCAACTTCAACAAGCTTTTCCCCTAGGCAATTTATCGGAAAAAACTGTTTTGGTAGTTAGTGACAAATTTAATTCTGAATCGATTAATATATGATTTATACACGTAGAAATGTGACAAATATAAATAAAAGTGCGATCTTTAGGAGCAGACATTTCAAGTCATTTTGCTGGCAGCGAAAATGTCGCTAAATTTTTATGAGTGCTAACATCGGTTCTTGGAAATAAGAATCGTATAAAAAGTTTCATTCAATTCCTAGACGGACAATTGAGGTACTCTCCTTGTAAGAAATCAAATGAACTGTCCCAGGAGTATGAAGAAATTTTCACGCTGAATTAATTGGTATATGATCTATAGTCCTATAATACAGGAAATGTGAAAAAAACTGAAAAACTTAAAAGTCGTAATTTGCTGCTAAATCACGTTTTTACATGATATATTTCTCAATAATTACCCAACCTTTAGGCGTAAATATGTATACGTGAAACAGTCCGCGTAGGGTCGTCTTAATTCAGCGAATTCATTTATAATTAGTTTAGTATAACTTAAGATCATTTGCTTCATT
>JAODAC010007163.1:0-29396 GCA_027575185.1 Mimaenictus wilsoni
AAAAGCCACTTCAATTAAATTCACACATTATTAATCAAGAATCACATCATAAAAAAGATGCAACATTCAATACACTCTATGATGTTCAGTGCATTCTGTGCACATATCAACACGGCAAAACATCAACACGGAGAAAAAACACATCAACAACATCATCTTCATCACAACATCACAATAACAACAACAAAAAATTGTAAACTTCACATATATACATACCATGTACTAACAAGGAGAGTGTTCCAATTGTCCTCCACCAAATTGAAAACTTTTTGTACTTGTAGTACATATATAGAAATAACTTGTGTGAATGGGATTTTATGCCGTTTTGAGCCGTTTGCTCAAAAATAATTTTTAAAGTTTGCCACAAATAGAGCATGGTATATATTGCTTTAACAGCACGTTCAGCTGTATCACTTACGTGCTGTAATCGCTAGAGTACTTGCCTTCTGAACCAAGGTCCGCGGGTTCGAATCTTATATGTGGAACGTTGCCCATATTGTTTTCTCCGCCATGCTAAGAAGTTAAAAAATATTCATTGCATTTATATTGAAAATAATATATCAATCCGCATTGGAAATCAAGAATGACTCTTGGAATGTGTGTTGTAGGTTGATTGTCAACCACCGAATCTGCAAATGAATCATAGTATAATTGTTTGTTCTGATTTCAAATATGCAAAATGTTTGACTAACCAACATCAACAATTCCTAATTCTACAGGTTCTACAGATGTTTTACAATTAAAAACAAACTTACCTTAAAACGATCTCCTTTTGGAATGCGATGCACGGTGACGTCTTTATTCTCATTTTCACACTGGAGAACATAGCACTTATAACCCATTTTGTTTCTTTTATCGAAAAAAAAGTCAAAAATACTCGGATTGCTTGCTAATCGTAAATTAGTGACCGAAAACGTTGTGAACGAAAATGCAAAATGGCTGAATCCACTTAAGATTTTTAAAATCGTGTTTTGTTCGACTGATGTCGCAAAATATCAATGAGCGAGCGGGAAATCCAAAAAAAATCTACTGTGACGCCCCGTTGCGTTTGTCACACGCAAAACTACGCCACGTTCTCCTATCTCCGCTTCCTACCCATGCATAACATACTGTGCGGTTGACATTGGAATGAGGAGGTTAGAATCCATAGTTTACGACCATCGGTAATTTTCGTATGATTCGGTCATGCTCGCGATTTCGGTAAACGCCGGTGCTGCCACAATTGTCGGCAGGATGCGGCGGTACCGCCACTTCTTCTCATAGGCCTTCCCCCTCACCATTATTCCACACCCCTTGCGGGTCCCCTCAGAAAACCTTCCTTCAGCGCACAACTGCCCGACTTCCGCCTCGACCTTACCCGATGCAACGCAGTGCACTCAACGCAACACATATGGGTTAAGCCAATATAAAAATTCAAAAATGTACAATTCGCCCAAACAATAAAGAGAAGAATTCTGCCTCCCACAGGACTTGAACCTGTAATCTCCTTATGTCATGTACGGCCACGAAGACCCACAGACTGCATTATCATTCTCTTTCCGTCCCAGTTGACCTGAACGCCACGATTGAATCATCGGAAACATCGGAATCATCAGAATTGTCGATTGTAATAAATAAGGTTCATTACATAAACTTTATCAAAGTCTCATTGATTAATTATTTAAAGCAAAATACCTGTACGCAAAGTAATATTTTCGTGTTTTACTGAGCACGTTTCATATTAATTACACCTGAAAGACAACAATGTTCAAAAGATCAAACACGTAGACGTAATAATATTAATCGTATAAAAATATAATGACATACCCTTAGATTACGTGCCTCATTTCACACATTCCTTTGTAACAACCGAATGCAACAACAACGAAAAGTCACGTAATAGCAGAAGGAAGCACGTATAATTTAATATCACGTTAGCAAAACAGCGCCGCATGCGTGTGGGCGAACGAATTTTTGCTCAACGAAAACGCCAACAAACTAAAGCCAGGCCAGCAACAACGACGCGTTATAAACAAACGCAAGGATGAAAAATCGCCAACGAGCTTTGGATACGTGATAGGATAATATCTCACGTATCCCGCAAATTTCCAATTTATTTAAATTTACAATAGTCTCGACGCCGCATCGTGGTCAAAAGCAACTGTTTTACGCCACAATATATTGGCGCGGCCGCTATTTTCGAAAATTTTAGTCTAGATTTTTCGCACTAAATATGAAGCTATAAAGATGAAACAAACATTAAAATATTCTCCAACATGTCTACTTTATCATGGTGTTAAAATTATTTCAATCCATCCATTATAAATCTTCTTTATACTTATGTTAAAATGAGCCGTTTCACGAAAATTTGAATCAGAATTTCAATAAGGTTATTTGGTCCTTTTCTGTCACTCGAACTATGTGCCACCTATATCAATTTATTCCTCTTTTCATGTACTCCAACATGATAGTAATATTTTTCTAATCGGTTTTGTGTAGCTATCGATTTTACCTTGTTTTATAACATATTTCCCTATTGAAGTTCAGATTCAAATTGTCATAAAACGACTAGTTTTAACAGCAGTCTAAAGGAGTTTTCTCTTGAAGCGATTGAAACAATTTTCTACCACAAGAAAGTAGAAGAGTTGCGAAACATTATGATGTTTGTTTCATCTTCATCGCTTCATATTGAGTGTGAAAAATCTTAACTAAAAGTACTCCTCGAAAATTGCAAGAAGTGCGCGCGTTCGTACCCCGCGAATTATTTTGTCGCACATTTGGTCACTATGCGCCGTTCAGCCATGAAACAGATAGCAATAAATTTAAAAACAAACAATATTACAACTGGAAATAGAATGAAGTCGTTTAATTCCGGCATAGAAAGTACTTTCTTCGACTATTAAAACGCGCAAAAGTGGTCGTTTGCAGAATGGTAAACGTCGGCGTGTAATTTCCCGAAATTGCATTCGACAATAAACGGTTCTATGTGTACGATTCGATTAATTAAAGAAAATGAGTCAGCGCGTTTTTTTTGTTTGTCTGTGTCGTTTAGACAATTTTCATGCGACGATTGCGCGCATCTCGGACGCATCGGATCGCAGGAACGTGATCGAAATTTTCATCCAGTTATGACGGTTTTGCGAAGAGGCGCATAATTGTGCCACGAAGTTGGACCACAGACAGCATTGAATAAAAGTGGCGGTGGCGTACGGCCTTGGGGGAGAAACACGTCGGGCAGACAAAATTAATATTAGATAAAGGCGTATTAGTTAATTGCCCATTCGTAGAAGGCCCTCCGGACGCCGACAAATGGCTGGAGCTGGAAATTTTAATTAAGTCCATCGGGTCTGAAAACGGCAGCAAACAGAATGAAATGCAAAGCCTTGGGAATCTAAAACTAACCGCTCATATTCTGTACATACATGCTAGTTTTCTTAAATATAAATAACAAATAGTGTTCTAGTTACAGTACGTTGCATTTAAAGAAAATGTTGCATGTTGTATATAAAAAAAAGTGTAAAAGGATTCGATTAGTGTGTTTTCGACGGTTCTAGTCCTTCCCCTACCATTGATAACGTTCGCTTGTTGATCGCTTTTATCGTTTAGCGATATTTACATTTGTTTTGGCATCTTCTATTTTATATCAAAACCAATAGATGTAGACCTGGTTTCTAAAGGACTTGATGGGGTTGGAGCGGTCAACTTCGGAGTATGTGGTTCTTCAGGAATCGGGGAGGGTCAGTATCAAATGGGAGGCATTTGCGAGAGTGGCGAGGTACTTACCTAGAATTATGTCCATTGTCGCACTCTGAAAATGATAATAAATAAAACGAAAACCAACGAGTAGGACATGAGAAAAGACAAATAAGAAACAACATATATACTGTACTTATATAATAATTTTATTAAACATAAATAACAAATAGTCTTCAACGGAAACAGCTACAGAGGGTTATCTTACATGCTACTACAATGGTTTTTGCACAGAACTGACATTTTTGCGCCGTATTTTTGCGTTTAAGCACATGCAACATGATAAAGATATGTCAGCAGTGTATTTTCGATAGTTCTAGAGCTACCCCCAGTCTTCATCGATTTTATCGGCGGCATTTAGCGTCAAGTACAGTAACACTTCAGTAACATGCTGAGTAGGGCCACAAAAAACGCTCGATGAAAATAAGCTGGTGGGGATGGAACCAGAACAGTCACAAACACACCACTTATATGGCGAGAAGTGCTCGAAATTGAGGTTTCGGTTTATCATAGTTTTATAGACAACAGGTTGGAATAGGTGGGTATTTTCGGGTAGTTCTCAAACATCGATTTATAAGTCGTAACTAGGGTAATTCACATTTACAAAAACAAAGTACAGCCAACATCTGGCAATCAGATACACGATATTTGATAGCAATTGATGTCTTCTGTCTTAGAGATTCATTGTTTTCGAGGATATGTTCTGTCATGCTCTGTATATTTATATGACGATATAGTTCTATCTTAAGAGGACGGTTCCACTTGCACACAGCACTCGCATTCCGGTAATATTTTGGCTTAGACGTACATTATTATAAGTACAAATACATGAGAGAAAAAATGCAGATCAAAAAGTTGATGATTCACACATCACTCGCACACGATGAAAAGGTATTCTTGGGGGGGGGAGGGGGAATGGGTATGGAGGATATGCTTACACTCGATAGTAAACGGTAAAGTCGATAAGTTTTTTTTTTCGGTAAAATGCAGCGATAAATGCGAACAAAAAAACAAAAATGGCGGGAAACAATGGCTATAAATATTGACTTGGTGAGCAAGTTCGTTGCTTCTTCCACGCGTGGCAGCGGTAATTTCGTCTTTCCGATATGAAAGTTATAATATTTCTTTATCGCGGAGGTCGCCGCGCTGCTCCTCGAGGTGATTTTAATAAACGAATATTGGAAATGGAATAAATTATGCCCGGGGATGCCACCCGGGGTCGCTGGAGCAGGAATGATTTTCAGTTTGGAGATTAAGCAAAAAGAAAACTGTCTTTGGCTCCGGGGTCGCCGAGGTCCCATGGTCGTTCCTCTTCTTCGCTGCGGTGTATGAACACAAGAAGATTTAGACGCGAGGCGAAACTACTATTGACTCCAAGGTCAGGGGTGATCCCGGTATTTCGTGCTTCGTTTTCGTGGGAGTGCAGGGGAAATTGCGCGGGGGCGGCGAAAATAAATATGTACAAAAAACAAGCACGGCAGCGCTTTAAGTGGGTATCGTAAAAAAGTTTCGCGTTTCATATTACATGGCACTTAAGAACTCTTGATATTCGTCCACGTCCATTAAGTCTTCATCCCATTTATCATCAACTTCGATGAAGCTATAACAGAAGAGCAGACGACACATACGGGTGGATTTAGTAATTAAGGTCAAGGTGATTGTTGTTGGTTGAATACTGTATGTTCGGAATGGTTGGGACAAGGACAAGGTTTAACGACACTTCAGAAGTGATATGATCTTGGTTCGAAATGTTAGAGAGGAATTGGGACGTTGGGGTGGACCCTGTGGAGTTGGATTTAATTCATTCGGGTCAGTTGGATGTCTGATTTTGGAAGATTGGTTTGAAACGAGTGGTATTGGAAGTCTGGCAGATGGCTGGAATGTTTTACCAAGGTGCATGGGTCATGAAATTATATTTTTATAAACTATGAATCTTGAACAGGCCTTAATAGAGGTGGATAGAGTCAGTTCAACTCTTGGGAGGAGTCACCTCGTGTGACTAGTAGGTATATGAAGGTATTAAAAGTTCTGAAATCTTCCTTCCCTCCCTCATCGAGAGATATTCAGGGACATGAATATTATGGAAAAGGTACGCATAGGTTTAGGAAACGTTGTTCTAGTGGTAAACCTTCAGTTTGTTGCTAAAGTGGTTCCCCAAGATGTTCTTCAGGGCAGAATCGATGCGGGTCCTCAGGGAGTTGAACATAATTCATTAAGGCTAGAAGCCAGCTTTGAGATGAGAGGTGTTGTTGTTGGTAGTCTGGACAGAGGAACTTCATAGAGATTGATAGAGTCAAATCTTTGGAGTTGCCTTTTCGGGATGCTTGAAGTAAGACTAGAAAGTTTATGCGAGTATGAAAGGTGAAACCTTATGTGCGAACCAACTTTGACAGCCCTTTTTTGTGACGCGGTGAACGCGCCGGTTCTAAGAGTCAGTATATGTTCGACTGATAAGAAAGAGGAAAGAAGCTACACTGAGTTGGCGGTCGGGGTTCGTAACGCGGTGAACGCGTTCGATCTATCAGCAGATGAGCGAACTTCTTTGTAAATTGAAGGAGACTACCCGTCGCTTTCGTTGTCCGTTGTTAAGAAGAAGAAGTCGATCGTTTGAGGTTCAAAATACAATTAACTACCTAACCATCATCTACCTAACCAATAGAGAACGCCCACGAACAACCTACCTTGAGGCACCACCACCTTCTTTCCTGGTACTCCACCAATCGTCTCGGAGCTAGGTCAACCTGCCTACCCTCCATCTCTCTCTCACACCCTCTCACTCCTTATACTGAGTAACTCCGCAAAATCACGCGTTGATTTCGTGCACTCAGCATGCGAACTCTGGGTCGAGTGGCGAGACATATCTGCAATATAACATAAACAACGGGGCACCGCTTAGTCATGCCACTTGAATAGGCCTTCACTCCGTGAGGCCTAAATAAGTTTTATTGCTGCTCTTAACGGTCGAAGGCTCACAAGTGTGGCAGACTTAAATATTGTCTCCCATACTTCCCAAGATAATCAAGTGCTCACAGCGCGTAAATGATAAAGTACAAAAAACAGAACATGAAAATAATTTTAAGGCCTATTGATTAGTGAGGTACTGCCGTGGTCGAATGTTGATTGATAAAGACCATGGTTGGCAACACCTTACGTTCTATACCTTCATCTGATCAAGGGAGTAATACAAATAAGTTTAGAAAATGTTGTTCTAGTTGTAAACCTTCGATTTGTTGGTACATTAGTACCCCAAGATGTTTTACTTGGTAGTATCGAAGTGGGAGCGAACTCTACCTAGTATATTATCTATTTACTAAAATATTAACAGGTTAGGATTGATACCCGAACGTTTATGTTAATTAATTTGGCCTGGAAGTTGAATTGGAGTAATTATTTATGAGGTAACTGGTTCGATCAAAGTATCCGGAAGTGTCTCCACTGTATCATTCTAGGACCTCTATTTTAAGTGTTTCAAATGTAGTCATTGCTGTTCTGGGTACGTATTCAGTTTAGTGCCAGGGAATCCTCTGAAAGTATCCTCCTGAATAAGGGAGCGGTCAGCTAGGTAAGAGACAAGAGTTAGCAGGAATATGATTAGACCTCCGCTCTGGAAGTTTATTTGAATTTAGAATCGGTATTTTAACAGTGTCCTCTGGAAAATTTAATAACCCTTCCCCAACCTGAGGAATGCACAGTTCAAAAAGGAATGTACGACATGAAAAATGTTTAGAGAACAGGTTCCATCATTGAAAAACACTGTTTAAATGAATAGAAATGAGAATACATACTTTTCCGAGCGAATACTGCGTCTCCTTCGTTGTGGCGCCTGCTCGCTGGTGGCCTCAATACACAGAAGAATGAGGCGCTTATCACAAGTGTACGGCGTCTGTTCCAGGAGGCGGGGGCCACGCAATGAACCAGCCAGCCCAACCTTGTCCCTGGCGCCAGTCTGCCAGGCGTCGCAGGATGTGTCCAGAGCTCTCTCGCCGTTGACGAGCGCCCCATGCCAGACGGCCTTGTGCGGCCATGCCATGTCTGTCAGCACGTTCTTCCCGCTAAAGGAGAAGATACGTGGTGGATGTGGGAAGGGCGCCCCGTCGCCCTTAAACATCTCCGCCCACGAATTGAAGAGAATCTCGCCGCGAAGATTCGCCACCGGTAACTTCCTATCCAGCTGACGCACGATCGAGTCGACATTCTGCACGCGCGATGAAAGGAACGCCCTGAAGGTGCCCCTGAGACCCTCGCGTCGCGACTCCCTGTAACATGCATAGTCCGCTCCACGTACCCCATGTACATCCCCCGAGTACGGCTCGTTCAATGCCGCCATGCGCAACTGCAACACACAAACACCAGCATCGGTAGTAAAAAGTTCAAAAATCTTACATATTTTTTTGACGACGCTGCATGTTTCGTCCGGCGACCCGAATCTCGTAATTGCCGTGCCGCTTTCAACGCAAACTCACCATTTTAGGATACCACTGCAAACAGAAGTGAAAACACTGAAATTGCAAATTTTTCACAAACTAGCCTAGCCTCTGTGGCCTGGCGGCGTATGAAAATGTAAATTTGCGGTGAGGAAAAAGTGAGGTTATATATACTCACATTAGGCACATCTGCTCCCGGCTTCGGATTGATGTGATTGATCAGATTGCTGACTTCGAACGGTGGGCGCAATTGCGGGCTGCTCGTTGTCGACGGTGCTGGCGTCGATATCGCTACCAGTGAACCCAACTGCAAATCAATTCCGAATAATAATCGCACGCGTCCGAACCACCGACGACCAACCACTCTTGCCCAATGTCGGGCCGGGAAAACCCGCGGCCATCACGTGAAAAGCAGTTAATTACAAACCCCCCGCATTAATTGAAATTAATATTAATTGTAGCGGACAAATCACTGATTGCATTTGTAATTAAGTTATTAGTTTGGGAGTGCGATTCGGCCGGATTTTCAGTTAAATCAAAATTACATATTGAAGCTGATAAATGAGCAAATCGGAAGCGGATTTGGGAAAACACGGCGGGAGAACTCACCGCAATGTATTGCCAGCCGTTATTCACGCGCACGAGCAATGCCTGCTCGTTGATAACGTAGGCGAGTGTACCGACAGGGCTGGCGTTCGTCATCTTGGTCATCGCCTCCTTATCTTGGAAAGTGACAGCGCCAGGAACGATGCGCGTCGAAAGATCCTGCTCCTGGTCGTAGACCAACGGGCTCGCCGTTGCGCGACCTAAACGCAAATATTCTTCAGACAAAAAGAACACCCGAAAAAATATGATAAGCGATTGTTAAAAGCGTGGGTGTGAATGAAAAAGGCTTGGAATTTATTCGGTCGGCGGCGGGCGTGGAACGCAAACGGAGGAAATTAAATTTATGCTGACAAATGTGTGTCGTTGATATGCATCTGGGGTATGTAGAGCGCGTTTATTCCTGCAGGAGCAATGGCAGTGAGGGGGCAGACGTGCGGCAATTTTGCAAAATGTCTCTGTCGACAGCGACCAGTCACAGGTCGACGTGGAGCAACATTTTTCCTCCTCGAGGTGTGCAACGCCTGGCAGCCGATAGTGAAAACCGGTTTAAATATAAAATGGGATCATCCAGCCCGCGTTTTGTATGCGCCCTGACTCCCGAATAGAATTTGGGTATTGTCATGTCACTTCACAGGGAATATTTACACGCACGTTTTGAATTTAGCATGGGCAAACGCAAAATTCCTGCAAATATCGATATAATGACCTCTCGTAGGTGTTTATTAAACGTACGGTTTTGTGGGGTATGGGAAGTGTTGAAAGGACAAGCTTGAATGGTTAGTTCCAACAATTAGTCAGTTGCAAATGAGGGCAAAAGGGTTTGGGAACAATTAAACTAATGTTATACCGTTATTAATGCGGAATCAAGCGTACCACGCTACACTCCGGCCGCACGCGGATGGAAATATTAAACGCGAGATTTGCATACAAACACTAGTTCTACGCGTTGATTTACCCCCCCCCAGGCCAGCGAGATGTTTCACGAGCTTTTACACCCCTTTAGGATAGAGTGTAATTTCGGACCTGTTTGAGTTATAAACAGGCCCGTCGGCATACATGGGCGTTAAACAAATTTGCGCGCTACAATTGCATGTTTTTAGAGCGCTCCACTTGCAACAATAAAATCATAAACGTCTTGAGTGTTGGCAGATTCATGCGTCAAAAAGTTTTACGATTCCCCGGCGAGGCATAAAACAATTTGAAGTTTAAGGACGTCGCGCCGTCTCAAAAAGCATCGACTCTCGAATTCCCCAAGCGTTGGCCATGCAAATTCTACTACCCTACGGTTGTATCACGCTGAGAATATCTAAGACAAGTTTATCGGTGCCTCTCTACAAACCTTCTACAAGGGCAATCGAAATTATTTACCTGTTTTCAATTCTTTCAATTCTCGCAGAGCTTTCAGCTCGTCTAAGCTGCTGCTGCGAGCCGGTCCTTCTCGAGTCAAGCAGCGCAGAAAAGGTGGATTAAATTGCGGCGGTTAGTTTTCATTTCGCATAATACGGCGATTTAATTAAACGACGTGGATAACGCCAGAGCCAAGTGTGTGCTTACCTGGTCGCAGATTGTACATGGGGCCACCGTAGGCAGCGATGCCCGGCTCTCCCTTCGGCCCAGTTAGGGATATACCAGGCGGGCCAGGTGGTCCCGGCGGACCTGGCGGGCCCGGCACGGCAATGTAGCGCTCCTCGCCGCTGGAAACACCCGGCGGCCCGGGTACGCCGTCCCGGCCATCTCTACCGGGCATTCCGTCGAGACCCGGTTCGCCTTTTTCACCTCGTGGACCCTAGTTGAATGAACACATAATTTTGCCGACTCGTACAAATTGAACAACTGCGCTGGGAATGATGCACTTACCCGTCCATCGCCCGAGTCACCTTTTTCACCTTTGGGACCTTGGGACCCGGGACTTCCTGGCGTTCCTCTACCCTATAGATTTGTGCGAAGTTTAAGTCTATGAGTATACAAACTAGGACGGCCATATTTTTTATGTTCGGTAAAACTCAATAAACTAAGTCATCCTACGTATTTCTATCAAAAATTCCTCGTTTAGACGATAGAAGAAAGTGGAAAGCTGAAGGATTGATTCCTGGGATCAGACCCGGAACCTCTGCCTTCAGAGTTTTCAGAAAAATAAAGTCTTACCATCCATCCGTTACCATCGCCACCATTACCAGGTTTTCCAGGTGGGCCTGGAGGTCCTAAAGGTCCAGCCTTTCCTCGACGTCCTCTCTTGCCCAATTCTCCTTTCTCACCCTAGGAACACAGTACATTGGGACGATTCTACACATTAACGTTACACTAATACCTTTATTGTAATAACATCAGCATCAGAATTAACCACTTGAATTGGTCCAGGCGGTCCTCGTTCCCCTCTTTCGCCCTTCATTCCAGGAGGACCAATAGGTCCAATTGGCCCATTGTTTCCGGGCTCGCCTTTTTCGCCAGGTTGACCAGAAGCTCCGTTCATCCCTGGCACACCCGGAATACCTGCTTCGCCTGCTTCACCACGTTCCCCTTTAGATCCACGTTCCCCAACGTCACCTTTAGGTCCCACTTGGCCAATTACAGTCCCGGCATATTCTTTGTTATCACCGTATTCGAATGGTAAGCCGGGAGGCCCTGGCGGTCCAGCCGGTCCAAGGGCACCTTTCTCTCCCTTTTCAGCATTCTTCCCGTTCGCACCTGGCGTACCGGGAAGTCCATCCAAGCCAGGACTACCTGGTTCACCCTTGGAGCCCTGAGGTCCTCGCTCACCCGGGAAACCCCGATCGCCACGATCACCTTTACCACCTGCCTCACCACGTGTACCTTTAGAACCTTGTAGACCTCGTTCGCCACGTTGACCTGCAGCTCCAGGGGAACCGGGTTCACCTTTCAGTCCGGGACTTCCTGGCCGTATTGCACCGGCGCCTAAGACTGCATCCTAAATAAAGATAAACAAGTTTTAAAATCTCTCTTTTACTCTTGATCGAGACATGTTTCAAGCTACTGTGTTTATTGTTAATTAACCTTGAATGAAGTCCTTGGTTTCCAGCTAGGCTGCATTTATTGAAGTTTGGAGATGTTAGTGATTTGGAAATGTAAAATTTGAGAATTGCTTACGTCCAAGTTTTCAAACTCCACTGGACCAGGAGGTCCAGGTGGTCCTGGCGGTCCAACTTGTCCAGGTATACCATCCCGTCCACTCTCGCCCTTCTGCCCCTGCATACCCTCGGGACCAATAGGTCCCTTCTCACCTCGATCACCCTTTTCACCCGGTGGTCCTTCAGCACCACGCTCGCCTGGCATACCTGGCTGGCCTGTCATCCCAGGCGGACCCTGCTTGCCCTCGGTGCCGGGAATGCCCGGCGGGCCCGGTAACATTTTCGGCATGAGGAACGAATTCATCAGACTCGTGACATTACAAGCGCACGTGCCGCCCTACAGTGTACGGAAAATATGTTCATGTTATCGCCACATCTTTCGCGTAGTTTAATTGAAAAACTTTACCGTTCCGCCGAGTGACTCCCCCGGAATGCCCGGTAATCCCGGCGGGCCCGGAGGGCCGGGTGGACCTCGAATAGGCTCGCCTGGAGGTCCCTACGTATTTCCGCAGCAAAAGAAACAAAACAGAAAAACAAGCGCGAATTTATTTATAAAGTGAAAGTCGTTTGACGCCAGTGATTTACCCTCGGTCCCGGCTCGCCCTTCTGCCCGCCGCGGTGCTGCTGCTGTTGCGGCGGTCCTTCGAGAGCAGCGGCCGGATCATCATCAAGTACTTTATTACAGCAATTTTCCTTTAAACATTTGCAGTGCTTACCGTTGGGCGGCGGCGGCGGGGGCGGGAACGCCAGCAGGCCGTCACTTCCGCTACCCTCCGGCGCAATCACCTCGTCCTCGCGCACGACCTGCGCAAGAAAGTTCACGTCAGGGAAACCCGCAGCAAATAAGCACAAAACGCAAAACATTATGCCAAACAGAGGATGCGGATTTACTCTCAGACATATGAAAACCTCGCCTCAGGCCTTTAAAACAGTGAGAAGAGGAGAGGAGATCCTCTATGGAAATGTTTGATCTGATTGAATCGATTTTCAGAGTGACCTTGAAAGTATTAGAAAGCTTCGAATAGAAAATGTTAGTAATTTGTAAGGAAATCAACCAGACATTCATAAAAGTAAGCCCTAAATTTGATTTGAACGCAGTCGTCGACTCTTATATCTCCTTTGACTTGTCAGATTTGATGCGGTCAGTCAGATGCGGAGTTGATGTCAGGCCTCAGAAATTGTTGTCTAAGTTCGGTAATGTTGCGATTCGCATTAATTATAGGTGATTCAAAACTGGGACATCCTCTGACTTTAGACAATGCTCCAGTTTCATTGATAATCGAAAGCAAACTGCAGCGTTCACAATTGTTGGATTTTTAAAATATGTCTCAACATGAGATGTGATATTATGTTGACAAACATGGAGTCGTATTATAAACTCCTAGAGTCGGTAGTCGAAGATGAGATACCACTTTTTCATATTTTCAAAGAGATTACATGTTATCAAATATGCCGTAGTTGAATTGAAAACCTCGACTTCCTAAAAATTTAACGACTCTTGAATTCCCAACGTGCACTTGGTTGAAGTCAGTGCCACCTACTGACTTACCTACAGATTTACAGTGTTTACCTACTAACTCCAAAATGTCTAGAGAATAAAATATAGAGAAATAAAGAATGGCTGAAAATGAAAGAATAAACTCCGAAAGAAACACACCGGAATGTAAATAATCCGGTACGTATTTAAGAAAACGACAAAAAGTACGACTCCCCGAGCAAACACGGCAAACAGATGCCGATGTGATGGCTCATAGGTTAGCTGGGCGAAGAAGGTGAGTGGCACTTGGGGGATTATCTAAAGCGCTCACTCCCATTTCTGCACACTCTCGTTTTATGCGCGCGCAAAACTACGGAAGAATGCCCGAGCATACTGCCGCCAAGCATGCAAAAAACCGTTAACAATATTATACTTTTATACTTACGTCTGATAGTATATCGTTTAGTGAATTCGAATCGGGAAAAAGGTCTTTGTCGTTAAATCCCTAGTAAAAATAAAGATAAAACAAAAATAAAATGAAACAAAAGCGTCTTAAAACTCGTCGTATCATCGTATAAAATAAGTATTAAAAAAGAGACCCACAACCATATTCAAGTTTAGTGTTTTTGTACGAAAGAAAGTCTTTTGTGAAAAAGTATGCAATCCGTTCTGCACCATAGCGCATGTGACATTTTCGTTGTACAAGATTACAATGTCGTGGTATTACCTTGAATGTGGTATCGCACTGCGAGTCCGCCATGTTGGGATTATCGTAAATTTTCAGCTGATCCATGGCGCCCTTTAAAACAAACGTTTAGCAAAATTTTTGGTATGCATTTGACGGTTTTGGTAAAATAAAAGCATTTCGGCGAGTGGCTCTCTTTGGCGACCGTTGACATCGCGGAACATAAATCACAAAATTTCCGGTGTTCGCACGCTTCCATTTGTGTGCATAAACCTAGATGCACCGCATATTAACCGGGGATTCACATATTTTGTGTGTGTGTTCGTTGTTATAATCCAGACATACGAGTATTTTTGCCCCGTCGAGTTGCGTTGTGATGATAGTCGGATAGTTTGGCAAACTTGTGCACAGATTGCACGCTCGTTGGCTGTGTTAAAATCACAGTTACTGCGTTCAACAGTGCGTTCCAAAGTGTTGGCGTTTACACCCGCAAACCGAAATGAATTTTACTTTGCTTTGCCACTGGCGAAATATGCCCAAAATTCAACCAGGGAGTCGGGAAAGTGAAACAGGAACAATCCAAAAACACTTCAATTTGCTTGGTGTAACCACCAAAATGTTGTTGTTGGCTGCACAGACAACAATATAACAACCTAATCTTATCGATATTGTTGGCTTTGGTTTGAGGTTATGTTGCTACACGCAAAACAGCCTGTATTTGTACATTATGCAAAATCTATTAACATAAACAACTCCTGTTTGCAGTGGCGGCAAAGCTATCTAAACTGCTGTATTAGAACGCAGATTACTTCATCGTAGAAACTGAGCGACTTCTAAACAGCAAACTGTTACATATTCAATAGGTGCACGCATGGGAAGATTCATAATTATTGTAACACATATCCTCTTTCCACAAGAGTTTGTTCGGGGGAGGCAAACTGCATCTGCGATGGAAGGAGATTGATTCCTCCTTTCCAGAGGCGAAGAACAGAATTTATGGAAACTGTTAGAAGCAGAGCTTTTGATCTACTTCTTGAGGGATTTTGTAGAGGGTTTGTTTATCGAATACATTTTAAAGATTTTAAACAGTAAATTAAGATGTAAAATATAGTTTTATTTGAAGGTAATTGTTAGGCCCGCAGCAGAAACATAGCTGATGCTATATTCTTTGAGCTCAAAAGTGACCTTGTCGGTGACAACTGTTAGGCCGTTTGTAAGACAGCGGAGTGCAGGGATGAATCACGAAGTGGACAGTGCGCAATCCATGTAACAACTGACTTTATTCTTTAACTCTAAACCTAACGCTACATACTGATCTCGTAACTCTAATGGCGCATTACGTTCCAGTAGCAAGAGTCTGGAAGATAAGGAATTTATCTGGAATTCCGGATCTCTGCTAATGACCGCGACAAAATTATCTATTATGAATTGTAGCTATACAAATAAACAAGTACATTAATATTATAAGGTTTAAATTCTTAATGCTACATATTAATACTAGAATCATCCGTATTCTTATGAAAGGGATTTGGTTACTTATGCCCATTGTCCTACATTATAACAGCGTCATTACCCTCAACTGTTTATGCATCTGCGTAAACAGTAATTACATTTAGTGCAGAAAACTAATAATTGAGTTTAACGTTCTGTGAAATTACAAGGGTGTTGAGTTGGTTGCTTATATATTTGAATTTTGCACTGCGTTCTTAGTTGTATTTTGACAGCGCTTGCAGCGCCACAACATTTAAATCAAAATATATGTTGGTAGCCCTGCGCGCAACGTTTAAGTTGTCCTTAGGGCGCGCTCAGAAGCTTTCGAAGGGCGAGCATGAGGAGAAGGTTTGCGCCACTGGAACGCACAGGGTTCTGTCCTCGGTATATATAGCAGGTGAAAATGCTGACGCGACCATTTTTTTGTTTGCTGTGGATCACGTACGTCTCGATCGCGCCGTATCGATTTTGAGGTGTCGGCATTTTCGATGTTTAGTCTCGGCGGATGTTGATTACGTGCAGTTTATGGTTTGCTGATGTTAATTGTGATTTGATTATGTTTATTCTTCTTGTTTGTGCGGCAATGGATTGCCGCCACAGGATCTTACAAAAAGATCTTAGAAATTCAGAAGGAATAACCAATTCCTCCCTACAAATCGGAAGGAAATTCAGCAGCAACCACGATCTCTTTTGATCTGTGTAGAGCCCAGACAGCTGCATGATGCGGCGAACGGCTTGTACAAAATGGTGCTTGCAAATAAAAACCGCACGTTTCCGGCTAGACTGGCTCGTGTTTCGTCGACCGACAATATGAGATCGCCCAAAAAGATATTAAACTTTGGATTTTCATCAACCACTCCTGACGCACCAAACCAGTCTTCATACAGTCTTCTCCGGTCTCCAGTCCCTTTGCCGCGAACTCTACTCACCAAAGATTCAAATAAGCAGGCGCATTCGGTCACGCACCCGGGGATAATTTAATCTTAATTCAGCCAACTTGGAAAGCGCCCCCATATAGATGCTCTGACGAAGCGATTACTATCAAGCATTCAGCATTTCAACGCAGCGCGGGTAACGTTGTCGCTCAGTTTTGCACGAGCATCACGTCGAAAATCTACCACTGGGTTGGTGGCGCGGCGTGGCGAAAAAAACTAACCGACACGGATGCAAACTACTCAATATTTCGACGAGATGCTCCATTTCGCCGTGCTAAGCGCATTAATCAATTACAATAACTTGCGGTGCATTAGGCCAATTGGACTCCTGCATTTACCAACAAGAACGACATTTCGAATGCATTGTGCACGAATGCTTGTCCCATTTTCGGTTCGTACCAAGGCTTATTATATATTAATCATGTCGTCTAGTAGTTGTGATCGTTGTGAATTGTATGGATGGAGGATGCACTTCCTACAGCTTTAGGGTCGGTCTCATAATGGTAGGAGGGATGCTGGTGCCGTCTGCGTTGAATATTCGCGCCTTGTTAACCAATAACAAGGGCGTAATGTATGCAAAGCAACGCGTCTGGTTGATCTTTGTCAACGTATACATATGGGCGAGACAGTCGACATGTGGGACAATGCAGGAAAAGCAAATAAAACTTATTTATTGACTTTCTAAGAAAGGATAATAAATCATTTTGTCGATAAGTTTGTTTATCAACGTCTTTGGATTCATTAATTATAGTGTTTTACAGTGTTAATTGATTTTCCATGTTCTTTTTCAAGGTTTTCGGGTTTGAAATGTTCTTAGCATGCTAGGATGATGAAAGTAATTTAGGACATTGTTGTAAAATCATCTGATTTTGTGGAGTTATTAGTGATTGTTGCGAACAGCAACATCAACCCGCGAATTAACGCGAATCTTTTATTTTTAGCAGGATTCGTGGACTGCCCGTCCGATGCAAATTGTTGTAGATGTTAAAGAGAGAAGTAGATGTTTCGGGAGTAAAAATGTGACTAAACTTTATTTGACAAAATTCTTACGAACTAACTGCCCTTCTTCCCACCTCCGCCTATATCTCTAAGCGGGAGAAGGCCGATATCACCCTCTAACAGCGGCATACCAAGCCGGGCACGCCGCTCACAATCATACCTCGAGGCGCGCTCTGCCTGTCTCACTCTCTCCTGCCCACAGGGTGCCTCTCTGCTCGTAACAGAGTACACACATGCAGCTAGGCACGCATGTGCCGTTACGCTTGGTCGTGATATGATGTTTTCCAAATACTCAAGGCACCAAACGCTTCATGTATCCACATAAACCTACCCCAAGAGCGTCTTGTGCCTCTATGTTCTCTTTATTACCCACTTGACGACTCGGGGCTTACAAAAAACGTGAAAAACATGTGGTGTAGACTAAACAGTTCAAAAGTTCTTTCACGCCAGACTAAACATTGATAATTTGGCGACAAATATAAAAAAGGCCTCAAACTTGCCTCGCCGTTCACAACAGTGATATTTTCTTTATATGTAGATTGTAACCTAAAATGATTGAAAATCCACGGTAATATTGTCGCGAATGCGAAAAGCTGATTAAGAAATTCATATTAAATAACAGGAAAATCACTTCTGGAAAGTTTAGTCCAAAGGCATATTTTTTGTATAGATTAGATGTAAATTTAGGAAACCGAAATAATTTTAGGAGGCGTATGCTCAAGGGGCGTATCGATAAGCAAAGCGCGCGGCACCCCGCAATAAGACTAACGAACAAACAAGTAACGGAAAACACAAGTACGTACGTGACTTAAGCAATGCTTGGGAAAACAAGTGGTACCACGCGCCATGTAGATGGTGAGAACTACGAGACCACGTAGGCGGAAATCCGAATATATTCCAATGACCAAGGGGTGATACAGACAGTCTTGAGAGTCTTTGACAGTCAGTTATTTGTTGGACAATCAGGTTATTGTGAAGCGGCTTGGGTAGTCGTTAGTTTGGAAGTAATTCATTCAGCAATGAGTTAGTCAGTTCGGACTTAATCTGCGTGCTTAATTTGTCACTAGTTGTTCGGTCGTGCGTACTTCTTTCACTGTGTAAAATGTATAAGTGTATAAGAGGTTCTTGTGTTAAATCAATATATTGTTATGATAAAGCTATTCGTGTGTTATGTGAATGTTCATCACCTTGAAGCCATCCCCATAGTCTTGCACCCTACAGTCTAGCTAGTCAGCACGAGTGAAGTACCAGCATAAGAAGATACCTGTTTAGTTTGAACAGCCATATCCAGCCAATGAGCAGAGGAATCATCAACGATCTCTGAATCGTCCTCGGACGGTCCAGAGATGTCCATCGATAAATGGTAAGTACCATTTATAAGTATCCCAGGTACAACGCGGTAGCATGTCCAGGGAGAGTAGCAAAAAGCCAAGCGTGTAAACCCCAAGAAAACTCCCGTGTGAGAAAACGCACACGGTACGCGACAGTTTGTAGAGTGCCAACCCCCATATGCTACATTTGATGGGAGCACCTTTCGTTACATTTGGTAGAGACGCCGACATACGATATGCCACAATATTATTAATAAAATAAAACACAAAGTTTTATCGAGAATTTTCAAATTTTATTTATGTCGAAACAGCGACAATTCGACAATTGTTTCGCCTAAACAGTGAATTCATCCTGATGAGCCTGTTGATGAGAAATCTCACCACCAAGCTCTACTACACCCTGTCTTCTCCCGAACAAAATAATAATAATAATTCTCTCTTTCTCTCTCTCTCTCTCTCTCTCTCTCTCTCTCAAGTTTTAAGGATACCGGCACCTTCACCAAGATTCTTCATGGATATTGATAAAAAATCCATGCTGTATAAAATTGCTTCTTTCAGATATCTAACAAAATTTTCCTGTTTATAAAAGTTCAAGTTAGTATAGTACTTCAAGTTATCTATCCCCCGATTTACACGGTACTTGTTTTACACGTTTTCGCTTTTACACGGTTTTTCAAATAAGTTTTTTTTCGTTTTATCTACGGAAAATTGTATTTGAGTGAAAGTTTCACAGTTTCAGAAAGATTTAATTTTCCATATTCGTAAATTACGTAAGTGAGTGCATAATTTAGCTTATTATAAATTAAAGTCTGCGATTAAAGTAAAATTCAGAGGGAAAAATGCGGGAAATTTTGGAGGGACCACCTGTAAATGCATTTTATTTTTCCAAAAACCCCACATATTTATTTCCACTTTTTTTGCAATAGCTCTTCGAGAAAGTACAAAAGAGAATAACCATCCCCGAAAAAATCGAGCAAAGAAAATTTCACCGTTGGCAAAATGTCAAAGAATGTGAAAAAATCTCATTAAAAATGCTCGCCTTGAATGGCTTCTAATTGTTCGTTATTAAGAAGCAGCATTCATTTATCAACACACAAAGGTGGCTTTTGTGGTAAACCATCAGCAGCAGTTCGGCGCGAGTTCGCACGTATACAGTACGTACGCAGAAGCGAAGCAAAAAAAGAAAACTGCAGTACATCAAAAAGCACGGCGCCCAACGGCAACGTTGACTTGGCATGTAGATGTATTTATGCAATAATGACTTTCATGGGAATCGAGCCGATGCAATTTATTACACACGCGCGGTGTGCGAAATCGGGTGCAAAATAAAGGAGCGTGGAAATGAATTGGGTCGTGCACCAACGCCGCCACTAGTCGGGCGGAGAGCAAATAAATACAGGCAAAAAAAAAAGAAGAAATAATGCGAGGCCGATGACTGGGAAAGACGTGGCTACCTATACAAATACGCCGGCTTTTATTTTCGGCGCTTTTCTCGACGAGGCGGATACATGTACGAGAAAATCGAGGGGAAATTAAAATGATTCTAATAAACTCGGTTTATACACATACACATATATCGATGTTATTCTATTGTTGGCTTTGTTTTTTTTTGAGAGTACATGCATAGATAATGCACAGAGCCGACGGCAACGGGCAAGCAATGCATGCGGGGAATGCGGGCGCCTCGTCGAAGGGGGCGCCATCCGGAGATATGGAATACTTCATAAATTATCATTAATAATTCAACTTAATTATAAATACGGATACATAAAATACATATTTTGTTTGTAATGTGATATCAGTAGATACCACACATAATTTTACGTTTGAAAGAGCCGCCGAAGCGAAATGTTGACGAATCGCCTCAATATTCACTAGATTAATTTAAAATCAATGTATTTTATACGCTTTTAGGTGTTGCGATGTGTTCGACAAACGATCGTTTTGAATAATTAAAGACATATTTTGAAATTTTCGATTTTTTTTATGAAAATATTCTAATGAGCCCACCTGGGCAGCACAGTTGGTAGTGCTTCGGCTTACCACGCAGGCAGACGGGGTTCGAGTCCCCGGGGTGGGTACCCTACATGTGTGTATTTATTATTGATAAAAATTCATATAAAAAATCACTTAGAAAATTCACACAATTAAAATTCACACATTCAAAAATCACAATCAAGGACCATTCCATAATCGCAATGCGCAATTCACCAAAAATAATAATCGACACACAACAAGAAACCACTGACTGCATGCACACTATCGCTCCCCATCAAGATCCAATATCTACAGCAGAACAATAACAACAACATCACATTTACAATCGCAATAACATGTAAACAAAAATAAACAATAAAAGATAAAAAAATGTATTTCAGGCTGAAGGACCAGTTAGGTCGATGGCCAGGTCTCTGGACCAAATACAAATAATAAATAAAAAATACTCTAATGTTTTAGAGATTATTTTAAAGAACGGCGACAGTATGGATATAAATGCAATAGAGTTATTTGGTGAGTTGTGTGCCTTCCGCGATATTTTTTTGATATTCTTAATTATATTATATTCAATATTTTAGCTTTCCCTAACTTTTTAATTGCCTTAAGAATACTGATAACTTTACTTGTTAGTGCAGCAAACGGCGAAGGTAGTTTTTCTAAATTGAAATTGATTAAAACTTACATAAGAACAAATATGCCACAAGATAGACTAAATAGTTTGACGTTAATTATCATTGAGAATGATGTAGGTGCAGAATTAGATGTTAAAACCGTTATATGCAATTTTTTGTGTACTAAATCTAGATTTTTTAAATATTAATTAAAAAATTTAATGTAATCTTATATATAATTTGAATGATAGGAAACTGTTAAAAAGTTTAAAAATGATAAGGGCACTGGGATAAAAATAGCATGCGGCCACTTTTATGTGGAGTTAATTCTGGTTCAGAGGGCCTTGTTGCCAAGAGCCATAAATCAGCAAGAAGAAGAAGAAGAAGAAGAAACGAAACTGTTTATTAATATTTCAAAACTCGTCGCTGGTCGGAAACACCGAATACAGCCTATTTCCTACTAGCGCCATCTATCAAATTCCGTTGAACTAAATAATTTTGTTTCAAGGCCATTAATATAACATGTGCTTCTCTATCTTATATTTTCTCTGAGTACATGGTTAGGAAAGTGAAAAATTATGTTTTAAACTTCAATATGTCGAATCGTTTTAAGTATATTTTGAAATTTTTCTAATCGTGGTCGTTATATAATAGCTATAGATCCTGCTTCATTTATATTGGTAGATTCTAACCTCAAAAATGCCGAAGCAGTTGGCGTGACCAACGTGTGACTTCATTTAAATTTATTCGAAAACGAAGAAAACATGGAAACTTGTAGAGTTTAAAACAAAGAAGTTGAAGTTGTTTATATGGTTAGATATATTACGTTTCATTTATAGAAAATCGATTACAGATTAAACGAATTATCCTATTTCAGTCTTTATGAAGAATGTTTCGTTATAAATACTGTTTGTAAATTTAATGAATATTTTTAAGTTTCTTAATGTCGCTGAATGTACTGAACGTAGACTGAAATCATTTGATCTATTCAATAATAATGAAACGTTAGGAACTAATTGATGATTGATTATGTGACGAAAGTGACTGCTTTTTGAAATTGCCGCGCCTAATTAAGTTTAACGCACTTAGTTAGAATAAATCGATTGTAACTTTGGTATTGGTGCGTTCTATCGATCGTATGTATATATTGTAAGTTTACTTCATGAGTTGTTACTAAAATAAAGTACAGTTCACGTTGCATCAACGACTAGCACAGTTATCCTGTTCAACGCAGATCCACTGCAAAACCTAACAGATGCGCTCCTGCGCGGATCTTCGGGCAAGCTCCGTGCTGCGCAAGGATCAAGACAGGCTGCTGAACCACCATTGAGTTATATACCGATATGTATGAATTGTGTTGAGACGCAGTGTAGGCAACCAGCAAAACATAAACCAAAAAAAAGTCTGGTTGCCTACCGTCATTGTTTAAATGATTTGTTTGCGCAAGTGTTCGCGCATCTCCCTCCACTTGAATATGTCCTTAAAGAGTTATTGAGTTTTTTAAGTTACAGTAAGACAGGCCTTGTAGAGTCATATGAGGCATCGCGGATTGAGAATAGATGTGACGCCAAACATTAGAGGGCGCTGAATGCACACATTTCAAATTGATTGAAAGCGAAATTTGCCGATGATTGTCGACCAAACTCGCTCGGGTTATGATCGCTGGTGAATTTTTTAATTGTGTGAAATTGTAAGTGATTCTGATTGGAATATTCTTTTAATTAAATTTAATCGTCTTGCCAAGAAAACATTTCAAACAAAATAGAAAAAGATATAATGTTATAACGTTTTTTAATTAAAAAAAATAACGCCAAAAATAATTAATGAATAAACCTGTCAAGGTTGTTTTTATCCCAACCAAGGACAAATTACATATTTTCCGCTGCGAATAATCGCGCAAATTTCAATTACCGCTCATGAACCAGCAACAAACAACGGAAGGTAACAACATGAAACTTTATTAATTAAGTAATTAATTTTCTGTCCCAAAAGAAATATATATTAAAACATTTAACAATTGAGTCGTTTTAAATTTGTCTGATTTCTAACGTTCAATACGATATTTCACGCTTATAAAAATTATAGAAATCGTGATAGAAGAGTAAAAAAAGTTAAAAAAATAACAATTTCTTAATGGCTTTGAACTGAACATTTTCCCAGAATATTTTTCGCTAATAATAAAATTATTAAGCGCGTTATACTTTCACGTAAATTCTATTTCAAGTTGAATGAGATTTGTGCGGTTTTCAGAAAGGTCTCCAGGCCCCGTCGTACGGCTGCTGGATGCACTTCAAACCGAAGCCAACCTTCGGCGGGGTTTCATGTATGATTTAAAAGTTAGAAAATTACCTTTTCAGCTTTTTCCGACCGAAAACGTGCGGAACGTGCACATGCATTTCGGCCTGCACACCGTTGCTCACCGTTTTCAAATTTTCAACAATACGCGTCGAAAGTTCATTAAATATACGGCTCGCTGTTACCACTGCAGCGACTCGTCACGGCTGTGGCTGGGATAGTTGTAATGAAGATTATAATGAATCGTAAAAAAACATATGTCCATCGATGTTCTCCCAACTCGGGTTAGTTTTAGCTAATTGGAACTCATTTTATTTGTTGATTAACATTTTTATTGCCTACATTAATATTTTTTTGTACTTTATATCTTTATATATTTCATGCATTTTTTTCGTAAAAAAGTTATATATTTTCGGCGCAGTATTCTAAATAGAACTACGCAATGCAGAAACAAAAAATTCGTATTATTAAACCTAGGCTATTGAATAAGAAAGTTTTTTCTCTTGTTGTATAATGTGTACATTATATTGACAATGTCGATTAAGTTATGATCTACGCAATCTAAGACTGAAAATAACAGTACTGCTAGATGATGTAGATATGTAGGAAAGCAAGCTCTATAATGGGTTTTTTGTAGTTTCAATGTTGAGGTCGGCGTCGCCTGCACTTAACCTGCGTGGCGGTTACTAACCGCGTTACTAACCCGCATTAAGAACAAAGAAATATCAACATTCGCCGAAATCCTAATCATCGACACATAAACATCCCGAATACTTTAGCAGCGAGTCCGTCGCCGAGTCCATCACCGGAAATTTCCACCTGAGAGTCCGTCTTCACTTGCTTTTATTGGGGCACAAACAACCCCATATCTGTAAATGTTTGCAGCAAACACACCGATACCAAAAAACTTGCTATCCTTATGACTTGCTATCCTCGTAAATAATGTATGGCATTTACATGCTCGTTACACGATATACTATTACTCGCTAGATACTTAAACTTCTGTTTATTTATGATAAGATGCACAAAATGTGCAGTTTTTGTCGCTAGATGGCGATATGGAACTTTTTTAGTGCAAATCTATTTAACTAATCGCGGTTGCAGCACTAAGAATGAACAAGTATCAACATCCGCCGAAATCCTAATCATCGAGACATAAACATCCCGAATACTTCAGCAGCGAGTCCGTCGCCGAGTCCATCACCGGAAATCTCCACCTGAGAGTCCGTCTTCACTTGCTTTTATTGGGGCACAAACAACCCCATATCTGTAAATGTTTGCAGCAAACACACCGATACCAAAAAACTTGCTATCCTTATGACTTGCTATCCTCGTAAATAATGTATGGCATTTACATGCTCGTTACACGATATACTATTACTCGCTAGATACTTAAACTTCTGTTTATTTATGATAAGATGCACAAAATGTGCAGTTTTTGTCGCTAGATGGCGATATGGAACTTTTTTAGTGCAAATCTATTTAACTAATCGCGGTTGCAGCACTAAGAATGAACAAGTATCAACATCCGCCGAATCCATCACCGGAAGTCTCCACCTGAGAGTCCGTCTTCACTTGCTTTTATTGGGGTACAAACAATCCCATATCTGTAAATGTTTGCAGCAAACACACCGATACCAAAATGCGAACAACTTAAATGAAAGTTAAATCTACTTGTAAAACTGCCATTGCCAAGCTAAATTGACCTAAATTTTATTTATCCCCTTTTCCTCGAATAACGCACAATTTCCTTCCAGACGTTTAGACTAGTTCTTACAATTTCATGTTTCCACTCAACGTTTTTGACTAACTACGCATTTATTGCAATAAAACACAGAAAAACCATAAAAGCAATCATGTATGACGTTCATTCGAAATGAGATTCGAATTAAGATTTAATATTTATAAGCCCACCAGACACGCATTACATTTTAAGTACGCTCATAAAGAACCCAATTTTTTTCGGTTTTCTAGATGAGCGAATAAAAGCACTTCGAGATAAAGTTGGATAAAGGCAGGTAAACGAGATGAAATAAGCGAAATGAAGAGAAGGATGGCTGATTACCTTAGTCCCTCTGGGAGTAAGGGTGGTTGCGCTAAGAGCCAGTTAATTAATACTCGATATGCGTTCGATTTTAATTGCTAATGAGCTTCGAGTGCGCACCCGACTTTCGATTAATCTCACAATCAGCGCAAACCCGCGCGGCGTTTATGAATCCATACAGGCGAGGTCAGAAAGTCAATAAGCGAAATGAGATTTCGATTTGTGGCGTGCGTTTAATTAAATATTGTTTTATTTATGACAGTTATATTCGCTTTAATTAATTTTTATTATATTTAAATGAATATAATATTCATTACGATTCAATCAAAACGTGCATCAAATTATGATTGTCTACATTGATTACATTAGGTTTGATCTTGCTTATTGTTAGAAAATATATACAACTGAAATTTGGTTAGGGGAACAGGTAAGAACCTCGAAAGTGACTTAAGTTGTAAATCCCATAATCATACGTCGTAAACCAAAATTTCAGAGTTTCAAGCGTGCAATACAGAGTACTGAATGTTTCCATAAACTGACCACGCTATGAAATGAGAGAGACTGAGTACGCGCTCTCTTTTGCTATCCACCCGCCAGATGCTCCACCGAATATAAACGAAGATTACCGATTTAGATGTGCAATGCGCTCATCTGCTGTTTGCAGTTGTCGGCGTGGTGTATGCACCAAATCAACTATGGAAGAAGAAACGTTTTCGGTGGTGTACGCATGTAATCTTATTGCAATCGTATTGTCAGCAACGTTTGGTGTTTGATGTTGATACATTTTGATGCCTGAGCAAACTGTGTAGTGCACGATATATAGTGTGTGTCGTATTATAACAATACAAATTAGCTAATGAGACTTCTTCGTTGTTAATTATGTTGGTTATTAAAACATGTGTTGTGTTATTTGGCTTCTTCTGTTATGATTTGCAACAGGGTATTTTTTTTATGCGACGGTGCCGGCGTCTAGCTAACCGGAGCAAGTGGCCCTTCTGAAGAGGGCGGCTACTATTGGGTTATAGTTGTGTCGTGCGCACTCCCGTAGCAATGTGGCACCGGTATCGCGAAATACGCATTCCGTCAGTGCGACAGGGCTGTCAGCTAAGTGTGCGCTTCCGTTCTCTGTTTTTTGGTGACGACTCCTTTGGCGGAGTGAACCATCGCTAGCTAGTTTTCCTTAGATTCGACGATGCCCTTCCCTAGAAGCTCCGGTGCGCAGCTGCTGCAGCCGGTTGCCTCCAGCAGTGCCTCCCGTTCCTTGGCCCATGCAGGGCAGATGGATAGTGTGTGTTCTGTGGTGTCAACTGCGTCGAGTGTGCAGTGGACGTACGTGTTGCTGGCCTTCTTACCGAACCTATGAAGGTATGACGCGAACTGATCATGTATTAGAGAGTATTAATAATGTATTAATAGAGTATTAATAATGTTAATAGTCTTTGCTATAAACTACGTGCTTTTTCACCAATAAAATAGGATTTAATGCTACATTCTGCATTCATTCATATATTTTTCAGGTCTCATGAAAATAAAGGTTTTCAGATGTACCTAAAGGTCTACTTTGATTCTTTCATGGTTATGTTCATGAGAAAGATAGAAATTTGAGTAGAATGAAGCGACTTACAGAGTTCGGTTTTATCCCATCCATTCATTTTAGTTCATACACCAACAAATACAGCCAGTTGGCGCTGATTCTCGAACCAATTTCTACGCAGGGAGTTACCTATCTAGACGTATCTATAATCTATGAGTCCTAACCTCAAAAAAATGACACCAGTATAAAGACACGATAAAGGAACTTTCTTTTGGAACATGGAATGCATAGACGCTTACGCAAGGAAGAGATGGGAGGATGAAGTAAACCACGACACTATACAGATCCTCAAAATAAGAGGATGGAACAAAATTGCACAGGACAGGGAAGAATGGAGGAGGAAGATAAGGGAGGCCAAGGTCCAAGCTGGGCTGTAGCGCCAGAGATAAGAGGCGTTTTGGTTTTACTGTAAAATTTTCAGTTTTTTTTTCGAAAATTATGTTGATCTCTGGAAAGGATATTCCAGAGATCAACATAATTTTAATACTCATTCGTAGATTATTATTCAAATATCATATTTATGTAAATATGCAGGCATTAATATTCCCGTATCATTTATTACTCCTATTAATTTTATGCAGTCATATTAAGCATAATATATTTTTTGCTTTTAAACAGTTTGGATTTTAACCTTTATGACCACACGCGTATTCAGCCAACATTCCACTAAACATTTTAATGTCGATTTTATTGTTGAAACAACCAATTTGTTTTTACCAACTTTTATGCTCTTTACTCTCCTCCACCCTTCGCCGCGCAGGGGCATAGGCGGTATGGCCGCCCCCCGGGGCCTTCGCGACACACCGTCGGAATCTTGCGTCGCTCCCACGAACGACGTCCACGTTTTTTTGTTACTTCTCAAATTTAGGTTTCGCCGGTTTAGCGCATCGCTTCGCTTTCGTACGTGCGTAATATTTCGCTCTTTCTGCGGCGACTTGTAACATTGCACTTCTTTATTAGATTTATCGTTAGACTGTTTCGGCAGTGTGTTCGGTTCTGGTACGTGTGCACGCCGCATAGGGAGAAGGGGCGTGGGAGAGAAGGGCGGCTGCAGTTTACGAAACGTGAAGTCAACCGCCTGTCTACCCACCACCACAACCACCAGCATTGGGGTAGGGCCAAATATAGGTCGGTTTAACATCGAGGGTTGGTTTTCGGACCGATTGAAATGCGTTATAAATTTGCCTTCACGCAACCCCCGCCGAACTTCTACAAGTATACGAGAATGTGCTTGAGGATGTGGATGTGGAGGAGGACGTACCTCTTGTCACACAGGATAGCTTGCAAAAGTCGGACGCAAAACTTTCGGTTAAGACCTTCTTTAGCAGTCTGCCAAATGTAATACACCCGCGCTCATCGCACCGAAGCCGGTTGTGGATGCTCCGGATTCGGTTATAAAATGCCTCCAACCATGCAACGAACGATTTACATTCGCCCGTTTTTATTTTATTTTATTGTGCACGTATAATTTATGTAATCTACCTGAAGCTTGGCCGAAAAACGGTCGCTGGTCTGGTTTTTGTCCGACCACGCTGAATAAGCAGCGAAACAAATAAAGCAGCGATCTTTTATGTATGGCCAAGCTAAATGTTTTCGAATAAATCTTTTATTTTATATTCAAATCAAATAAAAATACAGAGACATATTTTAAGAAAACATCCCTGGTTGAATTATGGATATATCTTCAATATAATACACGAAAAAGTACATTTTCCTCTTACATCGAGTCGGGTTAAAATACATTCAGTCACAGTCAAATTTGGAGTATCTTCAGGTTACATTAAGTTACTTTAGGTTAGGTTAACTTAGCTTAACTTACAAGGAGAGTGTTCCAATTGTCCAGGTGTTGGACAATTGAATGAAACTTTTTGTACGTGTAGTACATTTATAGAAATAATTTGTGTTAACAGGATTTTATGTAGTTTTGAGCCGTTTGCTCAAGTATATGAGTTGATTTGTAAGAAAACAACCGATAAATGCATGAAATATGTTATAAAACAAGGTATAATCTATAGCTGCACAAAATTGATTAGAAAAATATTAATACCATGTTAAAGTACATAAAAAGGGGAATAATTTGATATATGT
>JAODAC010007174.1:0-29392 GCA_027575185.1 Mimaenictus wilsoni
CTTCGACCGGACAGGACAGTTTCAATGGCATGAAAAATGTATTTTGTTGAAAGATAGGCCAAATGTTCGCAAAGAAACTTAATTCCAAAAATTGAAACATGTCTCGTAAATATGCCAACGGTTCTCGACAATTTTAGTCTCAAATTACTCACAAAAATATGCTCAAACAAACAATGAAGGGTATGGTATCATTTCTAAGATACCATACACTTCATTGTTTGTTTGGGGGCTTCCCCATTTATAAGGTGTTACTTTTACATTATCTCTTATTGAGCATAAACGTTATCCCGGAAATTTCTGGCTAATTTTTTATGAGAAATTTGTATTTGGGCCCAAAAAGCCACAAGAATATGTTCTTTCAGATGATATTGCACACATAATTGTTTGTTTGGGAGGCGGGGACGACATATGTGTCGTTATAGTTCATCACCTATGAAGTGTATAGACCCCCTGGAATATTCCGGTCAGTTTTTCAGACATAATTGGCATTTTGGTCTCAAATTACTCACAGAAATATGTACTTTCTGATTACTGTATTCTTAAATAGTTGTTTGGGGGGAGACCCAGTTATGCGATGTTATACGTCCTCTGAAGTATTATGGTCGGTTTTTCCGTGAGCATTTTCATTTTAGCCTCATATTACTCACATAAATATGTATTTTCAGATGACACTACATACTTTATTATTTGTTTGGGGAAATACCCATTTATGCGATGTTGTACGTCCCCCTGAAGTATTATATCGTTGAATATCGCATAAATGGGTCTCCCCCGAGAATGGGTCTCTACAAATAATAAAGTATGTTGTATCCTCTGAAAGTACATATCTCTGTGAGTAAGTCTACATTGAAAATGAAATTAATAAGACGAAGAAGTGATATCATAGAAACCTTTGCCAACTTAGCTGTATTGGCCGGAATGTTGAGAAGCGCAAAGCAATCGTAATATGAGTAAATGGGTTGGCTGGACCATGAGTGTATGAAGGAAAGAGGTGAAGCTTGTAGAAAAATGTCAGATGTCACAATATTTGGAATTTTAGGACTGACCGGATGTGAAGGAAGTGACCTAATCAGGACAAAAGAAAATAGATAAGCATAGGTAGTGCGTTATGTTATAGGGCATTGTCCCATTTTGAAATGGAGAGGACACATACCAGATCATCTATGTACTTATTAATATAGTAGTAGTAGTAGATCACCTTTGTTTTGGCATTTAACTGCACCATTACACACTCCTTCGCCAGTAACCTTTTACATTACATTCAAAAACTCAACAACAATTTAAAAATAATATTTACAAACCGAATAAATAAAATAAAAATAAAAAAATAAATAAAAATAACAATACACATGCTGCATACCAACCCACTCTATTATGTCATCCTTCTCCACCGCTTCCATTTTTCTTGCACAATTAGCCTCAGTATTGTCACACTCTCCCATCCTTCTCCCAACCACTCTCTTACATTCCCACCCGTACATTCCAAACCATTCACCACCCCCTCACATACAGAAAGATGATCCAACGCATCAACGCCGCTCTACACCACACCCACCTCATGTACTCATACCCCATCCATACCTTTCTTCCCTGCTCTTCTGTTCCACATCTATCAATTTCTCTTCTACGCTCATGTTCTTTTTAACAATATTGGTGGATCTCCGTGCTATTGTTTGGATTAGGCCGTATCCTGAACCCATACGCACCGTTTCCGATACATTCTTGGCGCCTCTGCTCTTCCACCTCTCGACCCCTGTCACGCACAAACCATCCCAACATTTTAGACTCGTTTACAAATAATAAAGTATGTTGTATCATCTGAAAGTACATATTTCTGTGAGTAAGTCTACATTGAAAATGAAATTAATAAGACGAAGAAGTGTTATCATAGAAACCTCTGCCAACTTAGCTTTATTAGCCGGAATGTTGAGAAACGCAAAGCAATCGTAATATGAGTAAATGGGTTGGCTGGACCATGAGTGTAAGAAGGAAAGAGGTGAAGCTTGTAGAAAAATGTCAGATGTCACAATATTTGGAATTTTAGGACTGACCGGATGTGAAGGAAGTGACCTAATCAGGACAAAAGAAAATAGATAAGCATAGGTAGTGCGTTCTGTTATAGGGCATTATCCATGTATTCATACCCCATCCATACCTTTCTTCCCTGCTCTTCTGTTCCACATCTATCAATTTCTCTTCTACGCTCATGTTCTTTTTAACAATATAGGCGGATCTCCGTGCTATTGTTTGGATTAGGCCGTATCCTGAACCCATACGCACTGTTTCCGATACATTCTTGGCGCCTCTGCTCTTCCACCTCTCGACCCCTGTCACGCACACACCATCCCAACATTTTAGACTCGCTTACCATTGCTTCCACTACCTGTTCAGACATACCCACATTCTCATACTCCCTTTTTCTGCTTTCTCTCCATCCACTCGCTCCTTTCCTTGCACACCATTCCCATATCTCCTTCACCAATCTCCCTTTCCCCATTCCCTTCAGTTTATCCTCAAATCGTGCTGCTCTACTCACTCCCATTTAATTGTCATTCTTCCACTTTCTTCCAACACAATGTACCTTGGGGCAGATCTCTCGAGTCTCATCACGTCCTTGATGAACCATGCTTGCTCCCTCTCAATTACCTCCCATTCACTCAGTCCCCACACTTTCACCCCATACAATAATCTAGGTTTCACAATTTATTAATATAAGTACATCTAAATATTAATGTAATCTGGAATGGAGAAACAACGTAAAGTAACACTAAAAGACCGATCAATAGCAGTAGAGCAAGATCTGATGAAGGTGTGGAACAAAAATTAGTCGGATGTACCAACGGATGGAATAAGATGGCAAATAATTATAAGCTAAAACTCTGCATTGCAGCTTGAGTAAATGGGTTGATGGGAGGAGGAAACATGTGAAGTTTATAGAGAAATGGCAACGACCGTCTTTGAATTGTCTGTTAGAGGATAATGTACACGTACAGTACAGATATATGCTCCTGCAGTAGTTGGTATTATCGGACTGACCACGAGTGACAGTGACCTGATTGGGATAAAGGGAAATTAATAAAGATCACGAGGTCCCGGGTTCGATTCTCGGTGGGGATGCAGAGTAAAGTGAATTCTTCTTCTTATCAATAGTATTAGCCTCTAATATGACTAATTACATTGAACAAGAATTGAATAGAGCTAATGACCATAGCAGTCGATGCTCGGTAAATAAAACAATAAAGAAACATGGTTGAATTTTATGGCACTGTCCGTGTTCCTTGTGCCTTTACAGTCACTTTCGGAAATAGAGCGGAAATGTGCATAGTAAAGTTTAATATAAGTACATAAGAACAATTAATGTAACCTCAGATGGAAAAAAAGAAATTCCAATAATTCGAATTACAAGGCGTTGAGCAAGACCTGATGAGAACAGGGATCAAAAATTGGCAGGATAAATCAAGAGCTATCAACTATACTTCTAATAATCTATTCCGGACTAGTCCTATTTTACTATCATTTTGTACTTTTTCCAAATAGATTCACGAATCTTAGACCAATTCATTATGGAGAACGTAATATCCACTAGACCAAATTACAATGTTTGTTCTTCCAATTACAATGTTTGTTCCATGTAATGATAGAACGATCAACGATTCTGAAGGCAAATACTAGTAATAAATATGGAATGGAAATTGAGAGATTTAACTGACATATAGAATTCCTACTTCTCTTCCTTAGACGTGAAAATAACAAAGAAAACAATTGAAGGGACAGGCAAACAGTCCGATGAGAAGATCAGGTGGAACAAGACCGGTAGACATTCCATATCAAGCACTAATATGTTAGAGTGAAGGATATAATAACACTGAGAGGTGTAATCAAGCGAAGCAGGTGCCAATTTTTGAAAATAGTATATTCCAGACCAAAATACATTCTTTCAAGGTAAATGTGGCTATTATTGTGTTCATTTTGGAAATAGGTCCATGAATGAATCCATTCCCTACAAAGAGCACACACAGTTGGTGTTTCTCTCAAGAATAACCTAGTTTCGACCGACAATTTTGAGATGTGTAAATTTTACACAACACTTTATTCTTTTTGCAAAAAGAGCTTTGTATCTTTTACAATTGGACAAATTCCGTGAAAGAAATACAATTCCTTCCACTCCAGTATGAATTTCTCATATACGGTCGGTCCAATGTCTACAAGGAACTACCAACTCTTCAGAGCAACGATACATCAGCTCACTAAGTGCTCACGACGAAAAGTACAACAAAGCGTTGAGAAGACACCGGTAGATAGTTTTGTTCTTGCTACAAAAGAGTGGTGCTATAGTGGGCAGCCATATACAGATAGAAGGAGAAGGCGACACTAGATGAAGCCTAGCGTTTCCCCGCTCGCTGAGGCATGTTCACAAGCGGAGCCAATAATGGGAATAAATGCGAGAAGAGAAAAAAGAGTGTCGCGGGTGAGCGATCGGGGCCAGCAGGTCGGCGCGGCACTAGGTCACCAGCACCACACTTGGTTGCTGACGAACCGGAGAGACCGCGTTGAGATGCCCACACCATGCACAGGCCAGGAGACGTGCGCGTACACGCCAACACGAACGTGTTCTGCCAATACAAACCAAACTCGCGTATGCAATCCGATCACAAGCAATAATATTGTCCGAACCATACACGCATACGAAATTCGAATAGACAACGAATTTCGGCATGCACAAGAATTTGATTTATCGTCGAGACATTGCTGCCTTCGACGTACATGTCTTGCGTTAATCACCACCTCTTAATAACCTCGATTTTGGCGCGCCTCGTTGGACTGCATTGTTTCAGTGCCAGTTACATCTACGGGCCTGCGATGAGACACCTCCGAAACTAAAGCGAATTTGAATGGAGCATCACAAACAGGCAGGCGGCACGCATTGTTACTAGGTGTATCTTCCGCGAGTCTTCAGCGTTTGCATGCGCCGATTTGCACTCATCGTCGCAGCCAACTCCAACGACTGAGAGCGCAAATCTCCTGATAATCGCTTCAGTTATCCCGCCGCACGAACAATGCCCCGCACGTGCACATATCTGTTTATGTCAGGCGGCGGCGCGCTACCGGCAACCGAATTATTTCTTGGCTAACAGACTCCAGTGCGCTGATTACTTCATTCGGAGGCTCAGATTAGCTCCCATGGGTATTAACTCAAAGATACGAATTAAGTTAGCTGACAATTTAAAGCCATCCGGCGTTTCTTCCTGATTGTTGGGGAACGATGCGATAAGAATTTGCTAAAGTTAGTGTTTCGGTGGAATTATAGCGGATTATATTGAGAATAATCCAGGATTCAACCAAGATCTTTTAAGAACATTAAGGATTTGGGAATTGGACAGAATTCTCATCATTTGTGTATGACCAATATATCTATTTTTTAAATGTACTCTTACAGTAATAAAGCTATGGAGGTTTAAAAACACATGGCATCCAAAGTTTATGCTGGGTATATTACAGTAATTATTTTTGTCGTTGCCGGCGCACAGTGGTCCCGCCCCTTAAAATTCGCCTCATAAATTTTCCAATTGACCTAGAAAGTTGAAATTTTCAGAGTTTATTCATAGAGCTATGCCTGATTGATATATTAAGTTTCGTAACATTTGTTCACCAGGAAGGTTCCTCTTGGGTAGTTGTTAATTTTTATTTCGCTTCTTTGGTGCCTGAGCATGTTGAAATTTCGTTTAATTATTTGCCTAATTCTCCTGAATCATATGTATATTCTTCTGCATAAAATATATTACTGCAGACTATGTTAACCATGAGTTTTTTTTAGAATTAGTGCTATTTTTTTGTTTCTTTTTCGCATATCCTCCAATTTTTCGTCAGAACTATGAAATGTCTTCATGTTTACTCATAACAAATGTATGTATCAACATTTCAGGCAGATGCGCCTCTTCAAACCTGTGCTTTCTTAGTTTTTGATGTCTATATTATTCTCAACGAAATATCTTTAGGAATCGGTAGTTTGTTATAGTCACTGTTTAATCCTTGAACTCCATTTTAAGATTGAGATGTCCAAATTTTGATGTCTATCACATACTTTCGGGAGAGTGGAACCTTTTTTTTCACTTTTTCATTAATACTACATCATTAAGGAACTCTTCTAGTTTATTCATGTATAGCGAAAATCACAGGAGCCTCTTCCAAGTCTCATTTTCATTGACTTTTATAGAGTACTACATGACATTTGCGGAAATGTTTTGCAACTTTAATAATGGATCAACTTTGAAAATTTCAACTTCTCAATTGCTCAATTGGAAATATTTATAACCGGAACAACTGGCCCTATGAGAGACGTGGCTACTATTAAAATATAATAGTATATAATAGGGTCCTGCATTTCGTCAATGCAACGGGCTAGATTTCCTCTATGTGTGTCCTTCTTCGAATTTACGCTTTTCTCTCACGGCATTCACGTAGAAAAGAAAAAAATCTGTGGAGGTACTACGCCAATAGGCCATGGCCAGTAAGGAGCTGGGTAAGGTAGTGGTCACAGTCTACATGCGGATGCGCTAGCCATGCTGTTAGGGATGGTACCCACCGCTTGAGCCATCCTGACGTGGTACTGTTACTCCATCTGGCGGACCATTCCTTCATTATGCCAAGGGGCGCATTAGTTTCCTCGCGTATTCGTCTATTCGATTCCGCAGCCTCTGTCAACACAGTACAGTATGTCCTACATATTCTCAGAGTACATCCTCTCATGACATGGCAAATTCTCTTCATATTAGTTTTACCCCGCGCCCCATCCGCCCACACGGGCGCGGCATAGAGCAGCTTTGAGAGCGCGACTAAAGACAGAATCCGCCTTGCAGAATATTTGTCGCCTCCGAGTTGAGGTAGGAGTCTCCAGATTGCTGAGCATACTTTTCTGGCTTTGTTGCAAGCACTGATCATATGCTTGTTCCAGTTCTTATTGGCCTCCATTATTGTGCCCAAGTACGTGAGGTGTCCGCCTACGGTAATTTGGAACGCGGATGCGTTGAGGATTTCATCGCCTATACGATCTTGCCTCGAGGTCGATAGCCAACACGCTTCCGTCTTATGTAGTAACAGTAAGTCCAGCTTGATACAAATAAGTTATCTTTCGAAAGTAGAATAATAGCATGTTCTATCGATTCTGGCTTAAACCATTTTATTAAGGATAGAGAAGGAAGAATAGAACTCTACTCTAGATGGGATCAAGTTATTACATTTTTATGCTTACTATTTAATACTTTTGTTCTAAATAGGTGAAATTTCTAGTAGTTTGAAGTCTTATAGATCACGTTCCTCGTAGTTATCACTGAATCACCGGAACAAACTATCTATGGTGATATCAAAATGTGAAAAAGAGTGCCGCGAGATTTTAGATATAATAAAAACTACATGGCCGTAGAGCATTCAAAATTTGTATATTTCCGGGGAATCTACAGCATCGAGATGGGTCAACCACTAGCGATTTCGATGTTTAGGGCGTTGACGGCGTGATGCTAACCGGAACAAGTGGGCCTTCAGAAAATCAAATGGTGACCTGGCTCAGGTCGGTTTTTTCTGCTCAACCCATGTCCTCATATTGCAAATATCCTCCTCCGAGCCTGCCCATTTGGGTATATCAGAGATTAGCTGGATTACTTAGTAGGCTGCATAGCGTATCCTTTTTGTCTTCTAGCACTGAATTGCTGTGACCGACGATAGCCGTCTTATGTTTGCATCTATAAGGTGATCGACAGGTACGACAGTTGAAGAAGGTGTGTTCGGCTGAGTCAGTTTCTACACAGAATGCGCATTCATCTGTGCTTCGTTTCCCTATGCGATACAAGTAATCGCCGAAGCATCCGTGCCCCGTGAGCAGCCGTTTCGATTTGGAGGCATGTTCCCAGATTCGTGTTGGTTCAAGTGCAGAGGGGATTTTCTCAAGGCCCAAATATATTCCCAGCCTTAAAAAATGTTGAGATCATTGAGAGATAGACGTTATGCAGATCCCCTCGACAAATAGTCTATAAACTTTTTTTTGTCATATAGCAAGAGTGGGTCAATCGAACCCCGTGAGTCACAGGTTCGCCATCACTGGTCTAAGTGATGATTGCTAATGGTCTTTTTTCCTTGAGGTGGGCTGATCTATGTCCCTTCCACAGTGGACCTAACACCTATTGTTCTTCTTTACGTATCATAGGCCGAAGCGTATGAATTGGTGTAGGGCCTTTCATGAGGATCTGTGGACATATTTTAATCCCATTTTTACCACTTAGTGTTTCTTTCCTTTTGTGAAAAAGCAGGTTACCCTATGCCAATATGTGGAAAGGTACTTCCTCAGTTTGCCTCTACATATGTGGTTGTCTGTCTAACAGCAATTGTGCATAAGCTTCCAGAGTTTGCAGTGTCCTGTGACCATATCTACAAGACTGAGTTTTCTTCTGGTATTATTTGTTCCTGAACTGACACAGGGATATCTCTTTATACATAAAAATAGAATAATTTGAAGATTGTGAATATATCAGTTCAAAGTTGGAAAGTTCTTATGGTTGTAAGTTTGACTTGGTCTGGACATTATAAGTAGGCCGCTGGAAGTTCTGACGGGTTGTATGATCTTATGAAGTTGTAAGTTATTGATGCTGAATTGATATATAGTGAAATATATAGTGAAATATCAGGAAATATATATACGAAATTCATGTTCAAAATTAAATTTTCCTTAAGTAGGACATTGAATCAGGTAATGTTAGGTTGTGATTCTTGTTTATGAATATGGTGATGTGTAGAAGCAGACTGCTTTCTGTAAGTCTAGGTGATCATTACTGGTGGCCAAAAAAGTTGGGCACAGCGAATCACCAAAGTTGAGAAGCGCCGGTGAGAGTTGGGAGAGTTTCGGCGCTGGGAGTGCGTTGGCCGGCCGGTTGGCAGCTCTCTCGCGAAGAACAACGGGCCCGGCACGGCGAAATGGGTATACCGGCAGACCGCCTGCGATGGGTTCGGCAAAGTCAGTCAGTCAGTCAGTGTGTCGAACAAAACCGCGGCGCGCCGTCCCGTCCACCGGAGCCGCTCGCTGCTGCCGCTGCTGCTGCTCCACGTCCAACGCCGCTGTCGACCGACAAACGCCGCGCCGCGACTTCGCTACGACTTCCCAGCCGGGCGCGTGCAGACAACGGCAAGGCGCCGAAGAACAGCATCGCCACGAAACGTTCGCGTCGCGACGAAACCCAAAAAAACACGCACACTCACGCCAGAATCCTACACGCGCGCGCAATAAAACAGCAGTGTACGCGTTTCCTGCGAGTGCGTATCCTTGACGAGCGTCACCTGATTGTCCTGCACGCAAGTTCACCAATACAGCGAAGGTAACCAGCACAACGGCCTGCGAGCCTACATCCAACGCAAGGCCTTCTAATGCTGCTTGTTTCGCAGATGCCTGACAATTGCAAATCGTGTACTTTGCGCGATGCCAACAACAATAATTACCCGGCGTCGCAAAGCGGGGCTTATGCCGGAGGCGGTGCGCCCGGCGCCGCCACCGGTGCGAAGCACCATCGCAGCGTGCAGGTCACCGCCAAGGTACTCTTCGGCTCCGTGCAGGCGATCACACGCTTGAAGCAGGAGGAGAAGGCTGCCAGGGAGAACAAGCGAATTTGAGGCTGGCCTACACCATCTTTTTTATCTAGTTTTAATATTAAGGTAAGTACGCTATATAAGAAAAATTTTCAACTGCGCTAACTTCAAAATGAGGAAAACCTGCTTTTTTGTTTGACTTGTTACCATTTCGTAAATTTAGAGCAATTCTGGGGTATTATATTTCGCAATAAAAGTGAAATCTACACCGGAAATATGATTCCACACAATATCACATTCACAAATATAGAAATTGCTACAGAAGCACGTAGCAACTGTAATAATAGCCTCACAACGCTTCCGGAACACCCTAGCAATAGTACCGTACAAATAAAAGCTGATAACGTGGAGAAAAAGAGGATTATGACGATTAAAACAAAGTCTAATAGAATTGTAGAAAAGATGCGGTTGCTAAAACAATGCAATGATAATCGTCGGTAGCGGAATTTCAGCGTGTATTACTTTTTCACCAGCAACTTGTTATTTTTTTCCTCTGTATCCGTGTTACACCGTTCATGAGCCGCTTCTCGTTGGGTACATCAGGCTTAATAGTTGTTTAGTTACTCTCATCACTCGCGGCACAACTGTTTTTCGTACTCGTTGGCGAGCGATGTGGATTTGTTAATTGCTTTTTATATTCACGCTCGTCTGTTTAATTCCCCGACAAGCCTTTGCAGAAAACCACAAAATGCATGCATGACGCACCTGTGAATCAAGGACATCGCCGAAGAAAGAAGCCAGAAGAGAACGCGCCAGCACGATCAGAAAGTCATAAATTACGCATGTGATTAACACAATTAGTATGCAATCAAACATGCACTGCTCGCTCGCCCCGAGACGAAAATTAATTTCCTCGCATGATTCTACATATGTCGAGTCGAGGTTGTGGACGTTTTTGCGCTAATTGCGACAGGTGGGCACGGTCGGTACACAACCACCATCGAAAAATGCGGATTTCACATCACGCACGGCCGAAAGAATGCACAATTTGTTAGTGAAATTGAATACTTTCACCGACCTCGTCGTGCGGAGGGTCAGTGTCAAGATCAAAAAAGGTAGCGCGACATACATTTGGCCGTCGGTATAAATGTGTTTCTGTTGGCGAAGAAAGCAGGTGAAACCGCCTGCAAATCCAAACCTCCTCGAGTGCAATTTTGATATTAACGACGGCGAAATGCAAATGCGCGTTGCACTGCAGATCGAACGTATCGCGAAAATATAAATATTTATCGCACGACGCCAAACGGTCGCGGCCGTTTCACTTCTTATTAGACACACGAATTGCGGTTTATGGGCGCCCGTTCTTGCCGCACTGTTTTCTTTGTCATTATTGCATTCTACAACATTCTACAACTTCGTGATTACTTACTAGTCTTGTTGCTTGGTTTGTTGGTGAATTTAATAGGCAACTAGTTTCATGGAAATGGATTAAATACAACAAATAGCACAGAAAAGACAGAAAAAATGTAATATAAGAATATGTTAGCTTTACAAGTTCTATCGCTGTTAATGCGAACAAATTTTAGAAAAATATATTCATTAGATTTGTTGAAGATGAGCAAAACACTTTTTTCACAGTTCTACAAATATAATTTATTTTTGTACAATGTACATTTTTGTAGAACTGTGAAAAATGTGTTTTACACATCAACAAATTTATTCAACATGTTCTATCAACAAGTGACAGAAGACTCTTTCAAATATATTCATTAGACTTTCTTTCCACGCAATAATAATGGATGAGATATTAAAACTCTGACAATTTTATATGATATTCAGAAATGGTCTTCTTCCCAACTTCTTGAATGTTCTTATAGTTGTTAAGACTTCGAAAAGAGCTAAACTCATTTTTATTGTTCAATTTCGATTTCATTGAAAATTAAAAAAAGGAAGCGAATAGATTAGAAAAACCAATTCTAAAAATTGTTGCATGCGATCATATACATGATTAAATGGCCTATGTCGTAAAAAATGCATGAATCATATCATTATAGTATAAATATATTAAAAAACCACGGTGTGGATCGGAAGAGAAGAGATGGAAGGTGTGGATGGGAGATGAATATGTCAGGTGTATCCTATGTGGAAGGGGGAGGAATTCCTGAGAGCATGTAGCGAGTGATAGGAAAGAAAGAGGAGTGGGCGCGTTATTGCCAAGGGGAAAAGAGGGGAGTGAAAGAGTGGCTGAATGAAGATGGAAGGGAGGTGGCAATTTTGAAGGTGATAACAAAGCGGAAGGAAACAGCGCGGACTGGACGCCTACCTACTATCAACTACGGAGAGGCGTCAAATTGAAGGTACCCAGGGAGTGAAGGAGGAAAACGCCGGGCAGAAGGAGTCCGGAGTAAGGATAGGGAGTTAAAGTGCAAAAGACGTTTAGCGGGTTTGATTATTTTTTGTTGAAATCAATTAATCAATTTTTGTTTGTTAGTATGTTAAGTTTTACTTGTTACTTATTATAATGAATGTATGTAATGGAAGGGGGGAGGGGAAGTAATGGAGGGGAAGCCAATAGCGGTTGTCTACCATTAAAAAACCAAATCAAGTGACGTTAACTTAGCGAATTTGACAATCCATGCAGAGATATTAAATCTCTGATAATTTCATGGGATATCCATAAATTTATTCAACGCATATTTCCGGAATCTTGGAGTTCGAAACGCCCGATTAAAATTTTAATCAATATTCAAGATGCAATACAATAATACTTATATATTTGATTTTACATGCTGTTTTTTAATCAAATGCGAACTAATTTTATTGATTTAGATACATTTGCAGTGACATGCATACAATAACAAGAACTTTTTGCTTATGAAATATGGTAAAGGCGTCTTTCAGACTAATTATAAGAGCATGGCTTGGCGTAGCTTTGCAAAGCTTTGTGAAGCTGCGATGGCGCTTCAGCTTGAATTCGAGATCAGCGCGACATGGTTTTCAACCTTCTGAGGTGCCTTTCTTATATTTATGACTAATTTCTACATTTTTTCCGTTTATTTCTTCATTTCATCTTTCATCGTCAGGAAGATGCTTTCTCTCCACAAAGCTTGTAAAGCCTCGTAAAAATTACCCAGGCTGGAACCAAGTTGAAAATCTCTTTCCAAATACGTGGGCCCAACACAACTAGGTTTTAAAGCTTTTTTTTAGCCGGCAGTGTGAAAGGCCACTTAACATTTGTTAGGAGTTTCGTTCTTTGTTTTCTATGAATTTATGATAATTTCACTTAATATTATAGTAAACATATCTAGTCCACTTTCCATATTTAGGACGTTGTTAATCTTACCAGTTTATTAGATGGATTACACCCATAGAAATAAAATAATAAAACATGCAGAAAACAGAACGAAAATATTACAAAATAATATCGGCTGGTTCATGTTACTATCGAAATGAACGAATGAAACGTGCAATACAATAATACATATATTTTTGGTGTAAAAGTTATTGTTAAAACAAATAAACTAACTATTTTTAGAATTAGATGCATGTACCGTAACATGCATACAATCCTACCTTTCTTTATCTGCATTTGCCTAAATATTTGTGAGTAGTTTATTTTCCTGTGAAAATAGAATGATTTCATTTATTATTTATACATACGTAAACAAGCAACACAAACATAACAACACAAACATATCGAGCCCACTTTCCAAATTTAGGATGTTGTTAATCTTGTTTAGACTACGAATAGAGAAACTCTTAATTTTTTCTTACTACTCTGTTTGATGGTTTACATCCATAGAAATGGAACAACAAAAAGCAGAAAATAGAATGAGAATAGAACTTGTAAGTAATATCTTCATGTTCTAATGATTAAAGAAATAAATTAGTGTATTTTGCCCACAAAAACAGAATAGAATAAGTGAAAAAATACTGTATTGTTCTATTTGTGCAATTCCGCCAACACAGATGTTGCCTGGATCTTTCTTAGAGTTCGTAACGCCCGATTAAAGTGCTATTATAGTCACCTGGTCGAAGAAATTTGAAGAAGAGTGCCTTGGATGTTGTTGCCTGGCCGGAGAAAGCTGAACTTGAAACGATCTTGTGCGCGCACCTGGCCAATGCTAATGTGATTTTGAACTTGACGTATTTGAGAAAGGAAATCGAGAGATTAATTGTCGACACGAAAAAAAATATAATAACTCTGCTGTGCCCATGCGATGGAGAAAGTGTGTTCGAATTTCTGCGCATTTGACGCGATGATTGACAAGCAAAGGCAATTTTTCCATTTGTACCACCTAGCAAGCAATTTATTTCAGCTGATTGTGATGATTATCGCTTTATGAACACGTTATTAGCGATAATTGCCCGCTTTTACTTTTCCTCGATTTGTTCACTTCTTCTAGTCAATATTTATTCATCCAACTTTTAATACTCAATTTTTAAACTAGTTTAATCGAACTATGGTGAGTGTTCAGACGTAAAAATGTAGGAACATCTTAAATGAAATTAAGGTCAACTTTAATGTGTTACAAATCAGATGGTTGGTTGGCCAGGTGGAAGCAAACCAGGCTTTTTGTTAATCGTTTGCCAACGTTACGTAACCGACTGCATTATTATAGTGCGCTCTACCGCGGCTTCCTGCATGCAGGTCGATCACAAAATACAGCAAAACGAAACGAAACAAAACAAAAACAATGGCAAGAAGCGTACTTCACCTTCGAGCTAATTTTTCAATCACACATAATAGCCGGCAATAATCTCTGGCGTGCAATCAATGCGCGTGTTACGTCCGTGTATTACACGTGTGTAACGTGCGCCGCATAACACGTAACACCTTGAAAGTCATGAAACTAAAGCCAAATTACCGTAAAATGATGATTAGCTGCGGTGCATTTATACACAGTGTCCGTCGCCGCCACCATTCCGACGCAGCCGGCTGGAAAAACGAGCGATAAAAAAGCGCTAGTCGTCTTCTGAAGAAGCTCGACAATAAGTGTGCATATCTGTGTGTGATGAGTTAAGACACGATGAGTTAAGCCTACCTTGGAAACATACCCGGCATAAATCAAATGCCATGAGCAATGTTTCTTTTCGGCCTGGATGTTTGCTCTCCTGTTCGCAGGCTGTACACGCTGTAACGACACCGCGTAATAGCGTAAAACTGCCGGCAGCGTCCGGGCTTGGTGGGTCGCGCGATGTGGCACCAGGCGATGCTGGTGCAGGTAGGCCTTGTGCACCTCGCGGGCCCACCGCGCCACCGATTCGATGTCCGTAGGCTTTTCGAGTATTAAAATCATCATCGGATCATCGCCGGCCATCACGCTACACGCTCCGGTCGCGCCGCTAACTGTTCATTTCGATCGCCGCCAACTCGCGGGCACGACGTCGTCCCGGATCGCGCCGTGATTAAAAGACGCACCAAATACCCGCAAACACATACACACAGACGCAGCATCCGTGTCCAGTACGAAGAGACCGGACGATAAAGTCCGATCGCCGCGCGTCAGCGCGCATTAGGTGCCCGTTTCGGTTCCGTAACGCGCGTGCGAGCTATTGCACCTAACGGTTACCCTCTGTCGAGTTTTGAAAAGTTCCGCCCGGCCCGAAAAACGTTCGCACCACAGACAAGTGCGAAACTGGTGCAAAAACGCCCCCCCCAAGTCGATGTCGGTGTGTGATGCCATTGGTGTACTGCAAGCGATTATGCAACGCGACGTGCCGAAAATGAGGTAACTGAGTGACTCCTTTGCGCAAAAAAAAAACAAACAAACAGAAAGAAACTATGGCACGCTCCGAATGCGGGGCACGATTGTGTCGCGAGCCATCGCCATAAATATGCACAGAACGATGTCGTCGATGACATCGATGGCATGTCGCAAACGCTCATTTTCATTCCACGCCGTCTTGTTTGCAGATTACACGTACATTTACCCTGCGCGATGCTGCTGTTTGCATGCATCGCACCAACGACACCGACAACAACAGCGACGAGCGACAGGACGACTGACGACGACGACAGGACGACGACGCATCGCGAAGATGCATTTGACAACGCCACACTTACTGCCAGCAGGACGAATTTGACGCGCGCCGAGCCGAAAACCCTTCTGCACTGGGGCATCAACATCGACAGCGAAGTACTGCAACTCGCCGATGACGACGACGACGCCAAGCATCAGATTAAACAGCGTGATATTGATGACGCTGTGGACGTCGGTCTCAAAATGATGCATGAACTACATTTCGTTAAAGAGCCCTTCCTCTATTCAATGGGTATGTGTCCCCAAAAATAACAAAACTTCCCAAAAAACTCCACAACCACCTCACAGGTAAATTCTGAAATCAAATTTCAATTAACTCATTTAGGCTTGTACCTGGATGAGTCGGAGGCTGCAGGACGTGTGGCATCCTTTAGTAAGCCTACGAACCGCGCACTGTTACAAGCACGCTACGGTTACGCAGCCATCCAAGCCCAGCTACGCATTCGTGAGAAGTGAGTACAACTCAATCCTGCATGCACGTATACTCAGGCGCAAACGCGACAATTTGTCATCAGCGATGCGTCGATGCGAATCATTACCGGCGGCAGGCGTACACAAAACGAACGCTCTGCAATTTCCTGCACAGCTTCCTGGTTGCTCATTTCATTATGATTTCGCGCAAATCCGCGCAAGTTTTCATTCGCGTGGATTTCTTTTCATAAGGAAGCGCATTATGCGCAACCGTCATCCGTGAACCGACAAACGCCTGCAACAATCATCGACTTTGCAGGCAGCGCTGCAAATATGCATGCAAATTGCGCGCGGCAATAAATAATTAATGAAGATAAGCATATTTGCGAAACAATGCACTCAGCGATCATGCATGTTCCGAGCGAAGCGCATAAATGTTTTTCCTAGCAATTTGCACTTTTAATGCTTTGAAAAGCACAAGTGGAAGATGCAAAATATGTAAACACTTTCAACACACAGACATAAAAACGTTGAATACACACAGGCGGGATCGTATGCTGCATGAAAATAATCCATTCGCAGTGCGTTGCGTAGAGAGGAGGATGACAGGTGGAATGGTGATTCGAAATTTCTAAAATTGGAGGGAAAGCGGCACAAGCAGATATAAAGTCTTCGACCAATTAGAAATTGACTTCAGTTGCACGCAGGCGATTGCGACGCGCATAATCGACTTCCACGACCATGTTCAGACAAATTAGAAATCAATACGCTCCTTGTACGAAACCCGTGCCATTATTAGCAAGTTGACACAATAAACCTCCGGCAGGCAATCAACTTAAGAAATCACGCGGTATTCAAGTAAAGTGCTCAATGGTTTGGGTCAAGTTACACGCTGATGTTGTTCAGTCCTAACGCTGTGGTACGCGATCGGAGGCAGTCTTATCAAGGCGTTGTCTTGCAGGTACCCGGAGTCGCGTAGCAGACGCAATCCCGAGCGAGTGTCCTTCCTGCGCACGGATGCGTTCGACGACCAGTGTCCGCTGCGTGGCATCCCGCGATGTCCGCAGGCAGCGCGCCGCTACCGCACCTCCGACGGCACGTGCAACAATCTGGACTTCCCGTGGAAGGGCGCCAGCATGCTGCCTATGCAGCGCTTCCTGCTGCCGGCGTACGACGACGACGTACAGGCGGTGCGGCGATCGGTGCGCGGTGGAGCGCGTCTTCCGTCCCCGCGCGCTGTCAGCATTCGCGTACATCGCGATCGGGACATCGAGATGACGGCCGTGACGATGATGTTTGTACAGTGGGGCCAGTTTGTCGATCATGACATCACATCGACGGCACAATCGCGTTCTTTTAACGCGAGCATTCCCCGATGTTGCGCGCGGGGCGGCGGCGGTTTCCTGCCGCTGGAGTTCACGCATCCGGAATGCCTACCCATTGATGTGCCTGAAGACGATTGGTTCCTAGCTCGCGCCGGAATTCGTTGCATTGAGTTTATCAGGAGTGCACCCTCGTCGCGCATTAACTGCGATCTTGGGTGGAGGGAGCAGATCAATCAGGTGACAAGCTACATTGATGCATCCACGGTGTATGGGAGTGATTCGGAACGAGCTGATTCCTTGCGAATATTTAGAAATGGTAAGGAGATGCTAAATTCCGTCACTCTTCATTCGAAATTTCTTAATTCCTGCTGCAGCAAATTTAGAGTTCCTATATTGAAGTTGCCTGCTGCCTTCATTCATTCTCGAATTCTAGAGTTCTTTCATTCATTCTAGTGTGGTTTCCTATGTTGTACTGCCTCTTTTGAATGAAGTAATTCCGTCCACTGAGGTATATTAATGCCTTAAGTTCTTAATGCACCTTTATGCATTCGATGTAAAATCCTTAATACCCTTCACAGAAATTCCTTCCCCTGAAGTTCCTTTTTTAGGAATATCTTAATTGGTTATATTGGAATCTATAGGTTTGTTACAATACGGTCGATCACGTAGGCCTAACCAAACACCAGCAGATCCTCCGGGTGGCGAGTTATGCCGCCTTGGTGCCCTCTCCACGGAGTGTTTTAAGGGCGGCGATTCGAGGGTAGGGGAGCAGCCGGGCCTCACGGCATTCCACACCATTTGGTTGCGCTACCACAACCGCATCGCGGCAATCCTCGGCAATCTCAATCCACACTGGAGCGACGAGAAGACCTATCAGGAGACGCGTCGGATTATCGCGGCTCTCATTCAGCACATTACCTACAAGGAATTCTTGCCGATCGTCCTCGGGCACGAGGTAATGGACCTGTTCGACCTAAACGTAGAGCGTAAGGGTTATTTTAAGGGTTACGATCCGCGCGTTAATCCAGCACCAGCAAATGCCTTCAGCAGTGCAGCATTCCGCTTCGGTCATAGCCTCGTACAGCATTCGTTCCTGCGCAGCGACTCTAAACATCGCCTTCTCGTAAATAGTAAGTGTCTTGTTTTTATATTTTTCCATGGGCTTTTTAACACCGGGTTTATCATCACATTTAGACGTATCCATTCACGATGAACTGGAGAACCATGAAAATATCTGGAGTTTTGGAAGTGTAGATCGTTTGATCCTCGGGTTTTGTAACCAACCGTCTCAGCGCCGCGATGAGTTCATCAGCCGTGAACTGACCCAACACCTCTTCCAGCAACCGGGACAACCTTTTGGGATGGACCTCGCTGCTGTAAACATTCAGCGAGGGCGCGACCACGGTATTCCCGGCTATACGGCGTGGCGAGAACCCTGCGGTTTATCTCCGATACGCACATGGGCCGATCTCGAGCCGTTGATGAACTTCGAAACTATCCAGCGATTCCGATCGCTGTATGATCATGTAGATGACATTGATCTATATCCGGGTGGATTGGCAGAGCGACCGATTCGAGGCGGTGTGGTCGGCCCGACGTTCGGCTGCATCATTGCGCAGCAATTCGCCAACCTACGCAAGGGCGATCGTTTTTGGTACGAGAACGGTGGTCTGGAAAATTCTTTCACGCCCGCTCAGTTGCAACAGATTCGCCGCGTCACGTTCGGACACGTGCTCTGTCAGGTACTCCCCGAGATCGAATCCGTGCAGCCGTTCGTCTTTCTGTCGCCGGATAACTTCCGTAACAACCGAATTCCCTGCGATAGTTCCGATATGGAGAGCTTAGATTTGCGTGCGTGGGAGGAGCGCCGTTTGGCGCAGAGTCAACTCGGCAAACCCCCACTACCCCCACCGCCACCAGTGGTGCCACTCCAATTCGCAGCAGCGACCGCAAATCGAGTTCCCAGTAACAATGCTCCACCTCAGATACCCGTCACAGGCAAACTGGAGGATTTAGAAGCAAAAGTCGGGTTAGGCAATGGTAAACTTTCGCCACAACACATTCAGGCCGTTGATAGCAAATTAGACTTCAATGATGGTATCAAAGTCAACGATAAACTAACTCGGCCACATAAGATCGAAATCAACGATAATCTGGATTTCAGCAATAATGGCAGCAATGCAAATAAAAACAATAAGAATAAGAAAGATAAACTTCAGCAACGACCTGCTGCGGTAGTTAGTGATAAGATTGACTTTGGGAGTACAATGGACAAGCAGAAAATCAAAAATAACGAAAAAATACGCGTGTCCACAACAACAATAAAATCTACAGATGCTGTTGACTTTGACGTAATTTTCCTCAGCGGAACTGCCAAGTCCAATAAAAAGAAACCGAAGGAAAATGTGGATATTGATATTGCTGATATGTTTGATATCCCCGATAATAAGTCAAAGATCATTAAACGAAATGTGGATCTTCCAGATCACGATCATAAAGGAAGGGAGGTTTATGATGTTGACGAATTTCTAGATCTGATTAACGACAACAGTGATGATACCGACAATGGCCGTAAGCAATCGGCGAAAAAACGACGAAAGAAGCCGGCGAAATTGCGACCAACGAATGTGCCTCGGGCGACTACCAAACGCAACACGCTGTACTACGAAAATCGCCCGATGCTGTCCGACTTCTACAATCCGCTGAAGATTAAGGTGACAAACATAACAACCGCGACGATCGACCTCGATAGCGACGATGACAGTGACAATCGACCTACATTCCCTGCCCAACCCCAACTGCATACCACCCTCTACCAACAACCGCCCGTATTCCCGCCGAGCGATTCCAATGCGAATTCCAACGCTGACCGGACCAAGCCCGTGGCATTTTACCACACGACACGACGCCCCTTGACTTATGACCAAGACGAATACTATGTCCTCCATCCGACAATCAACAAACCCAACCGCCCCAAGCCGGCAGTCGGCAACTACGCGAAATTTCCACCCGCCAATGACGAGCTGCGTGCGCCGGACTACCAGGTGAACATCAACATCCACCTCGTTTCAAGTACACCCAAGACTGACGTGCACGTCAGCGACAAGCTGTCCGGCCCGCACGTGCACGTAGTCGACGGGTCGTACGTGAACTACGAACAGGTCAAGCCGGCCGCCGGCTACTACCAGTACCCTACCACCCGACGTCCCACTCTCACGTATCCGATCCGTACGACGACATCCCGACCCGCTGACTATTACCGACCTGGACCGACCCCCAGCTCCCAATCGTACAATTACCAACCTACGACACATGCCTACGACCGTTTCGAGGACCGACCGTTCTCAACCTCGCGTCGTCCGTACATCTACCGGCCCTCGGAGAGCTTCCTCGCGATGTTCGATGAAATGCATCATAATCATTACGCGTCGGCAATCACCCCGCGACCAACGTACATTACCGGTTACGTAGATAAAGTCACGAAACGCCCGACAATTCCTAGTTACTTGTACTACGACGGCAAGTACTTCAATGAGAAACACCAGTCTCAGTCTGAAGGACCTAGCGATTCGTTCTATATCCGTCACACTGTTCAGGATTCACAGAATTCACCCACCGGGTATCCGGACCCAGGGGAGAAAAACTTTGTAAAAATCTCATCGGTTCTCGGTAACCGTTACGTGCATACCGCTGACAAAGCGCATTATATTCACACCGCGCAGCAGAAGGGCGACGGATTAGATTTGGATAGTGCGGTTGAACAACTCGATGAAGCGGTCGCGGATCATGAACAGCTCGAACAACGCGAAGGCGATTCGAATATTAACACTGACGTGGAGCGCGTTGAAACCGTTGACAGTGTCGATAGTTCTAAATTACAAATCGATATTCTGCCTCGCGAGAGTCGGCAGGATGACTGGGTGCTCTACGAACCGGACGCGGACATCGCCGTTATGGACGAACCGGAAATTAATTCCAATGGAGAACGCGTTGCCGACGAATTGCCCAAACCACTGAGCGAATTCTGGAAGACGCACGACATTGACACCACTGAGCCTGATGACGATCATGACGATACTGACAAATTTGGCAATTCGGCAACCACTCGAAGACTTTAAGAAAATTGCCCACGCTTATTTAACCTAACTTGACCATGCGACTGACGTAATTCCACTCGAATCCCCGTTTCAAACTGACCCAATATCGAAAGAACTAAATTGGAAACTTTTTCATATGTTTCAAGACTGATGACCCATTCTAACCTGACGGTAACAAGACGACGACGATTTATTACTAAATTGCCCCCATTTAGGTAGAAAGACCCACACGTACAAAACTGACTGATTTACGGTGACTGTGACTACTTTTTGATGCTCTAAGACAATTTAACATACGTACTTATTTATTTTTCTGCTTCACAAAATCTACTTACGTACTTAATTCTCAGACAAATCTTGTGATAACGTTTTCTTCCTTCTTGTAGCGTAGGACACAAAATTTTAAAACAATTTTGGTATTATTTATTTTCTATTCTAAATTATTTAAGATTGTTAGCAATCAGCTACAAAAATGCTGCCAAGGGTGAATATGGATATCTGTAGAAATCAATCAGCGCCGATTTCTTCAGTCTAAAATTATTTTTCTAATTGGTATTTATTTATTTTAAAATGGTTAATATTTATAGTATATATTACAATAAAAATGTGTTGTTTAATCCAAGTATGTGTTTTACTGAACCTTTAATAGACACGCTCTCAATAGAGACAACAAACACCTTGTATAATATGCTTACCCATTTCATCTAAATTTGCAAATATCCCCTTTGTCAATTTCTTGAGGATAAATACAGAAATCTGAAGGAAGCTATCGACCGATTATGTCCTTTTACATTTTATATTTTATTTACATTTTATATTTACATTTTATTAGGTACATTTTATAGTCATACTTAAGAGGTAGTCAATTTAACTTGCGTAATATGCCTAGATTATTATTCGTTAGACAAACTATACCGCTATTATCCTGAATTACACCATTACTGCTTGTCAACCTCTCCGTTTCTCGTTCTCTCCGACTGCATTCCTGGAGTTCCGGCTCTGCCCACTCAAGGAATATCATCGGTGTCATCAAAGGAGCACGGTGTAATGGAGGAGAATGATAAATTGCTATTAGTAACCCATTCACCGGAATTTTAAATCAGAGTCTGGTCAGTTTACGACTGTGCGCGCCTTGCGTCTGTCCAAACGAATGGCCGGCCTTCCTACCCTCGATTCGGGTACTGAAACGTTTTCCGTTTGTTTCCAGGCTTCAGAAAAAGTATATACTAAAGTCAGACTGGTATTCATTGTAATCACTAAGAAGTCTCTTGGTCAGATTTCATTTAACCTGGGACCCCCTGAAGAGTAAGTAACCCTCTCGATCAGACTACCAAAATTACCGAATTGGCAATAACAAAATCAGGCTCTAATCTCTAAAATTACCCAGGAAATAAACATAATAAGTTATTCAGTAGTTTCTACTCTCAAATTAATTTCCAAGCATATGTTATAGGTTATAGGGACCTATGAGGGAGCAAGCCTCTTGTGAACTACGGCTATATCTATTGTTCTGCCCCAACTGCCTAATACGGAAGGAGGCCTAGGATATTTATGAACAATTAGGTTGAATCGCAAACCTTTCACTGACTTGCACGAGCAGATTATGTGTTCGGACGTCTCAGCGTCCTTGTGACAGCCTGCATAGTTTCAGTGAACTACGCTCCTTTCCCATCCTAGGACACAATGTCCAGTTATAATTTTTTGATTTTTTTATGACCTTTTGATTATTATGAGGTTTTAGTAGACTTTTCGAATGCTTCATACCGAGAATGTTTTTCCAGTGTTCGTCTTACCTCCACTTCCCATAGATAAATCGCCCTCTTCTATCCATCAATGATGAGTCTACAAAAGGGCTCTGGTCCCATAAGCTTGGTTCTTGCCCCTGTCTTGGCTAGTTTACAGCCTCATTACCGGACATGCTTTTGACACATATGAGGGTGATGCGATTGTTCTAAACCAGTTGCCTTAGGCTGCTTTGCCATTCCCACACCGTCTTGGTCAACTTACAAGGCATTTTAAGCGCCTCCAGTAGTGCCTAACTGTTTCCGATTGCAATGTGATTGAGCTGTATCCCAGAGCCATATATGTAACTCTTGTACGCATGGTGTGGACTGTATATTCCAATACCATCGCCTATTTCCTGTTTGGAGGCATCACTGTAACGTGCAGGAGTTTCTCTTCCAAACGCACGGACTAGTTCATACGCCCGCATCTATGTGATTCAGAATTGCATGCAGACCCTTTCTGTCACTTTGCATCGTTCTGTTTTTTTTTTCTGGTGGATATGAAGAATTTCCATCCCCGCTGTAGGCGTTGCATAAGTGACTCATGTAATGCTCAAGCATACTATTCTTTGAAGATTGCCTAGCTTCTGTTGTGTGGTCACTTGTTTCGTTTTTTGCTATCATACAAGTGATGCATAGGTTACAATGGGCAAAGCCGCAGATCTGTACAGCCAGAACATGACCGAGCATGCACGTTTCCTTCGAGACAAGTTGATGATACCTCAACGCACGTATCATCTCAGTGCAATCTAAAGCAATAGGACTACACCAGCTGTCTGTGGAAATGCTCCCTCTAAACAAAGTCGATGAACCATGTCAGGAGAACCTTGTAACATCATTTGTTAACTGATTTGTAACTTCACAGTTTTGTTCTGGACATTTGCTGCAATATCATCTCTCATTCCTTTTGTTAATTTCAAATCTTGACCAAATTTTTTAACTAAACGCGGTGAATACTAGCCTCTTCTTCGACATTTCTATGTAAAGAAATATAAATACGACAGTAACCAGTAAAATATACAGTCTCAACAAATTCTGCAGCGCTGATGGTTAATACAGATATGTGAAGCTATCCATCGGGAACTATCGATGGATAGTGTAACGGTGCAAACCGTTAACGGGGTTCGGGGCACAGAAGAAGAGCGACAGATGCAGATTTTTAACAAATCTTTATTATGTAAACACAATACGTGAAAACATAGGCTGGAGCAGGCACGCCGGTGTTAATTGATAACGTGGGTTAGCCACGGGGCTCGCAGCCCAAGATCGCACATATGAATTTCACGAAAGACTCGAAAACAAAGGATCAGGATTCCGCGTTGGCGCATGATGGTGCGTGGGGACGCAATAAGTCACACACGCGCACCATGACTCCAACGCGAGGGTAGGGAACAACAATGGACAGGGCAGCACGAACACTAGGATTTCGATTCATCTCCCCCCGACTTCTTCGAATTAGAAGACTGATTCGGGGAAAGACCCACGAAAGGCTTGGGACAGTATCAAAAACTAGCTGTACAGTTTAGCTGCGAAAGAAGGTTGACCCCTAAGATCACCGGATATGCTAATTCTGGTACAACGAGAAACTCCGCACAAAATTCCGTACATGCCACACTAAACACGAGAGGCAACTGGTACAAGACTTTTTGTTGGCGATTCCCAAAAACTCTCAAAACACGCACACCCTACACTGGGAACGCGGGCAAATCCGGAGACACCACCACCGCCAAAAAAATGAACAATAAAAAATAAAAAGAATAAATCCAGTGAGACTGCGTACCATTGGAGAACAGTAATTGACTTCCGCAAAAATGTAGCCGGGTGGGGTTTTATGCCGTTAAACAGAGGTAAGACTTTACATAGTTTGGAGAAGGACAAAACAGAGAAAGAATTTTGTACATCACCAATCATTGAACATTTGATTCAACACAGCTCTCTGGTGGGATTCTGGAAAACTCGTGTTCGCTGCTGGTTGAAAACATTGGGCAGCTGGGAAGGCCGTTGGAGGTGCATTGTGGTGGACCATCTTCGCATGCTGCAGGTTGAACCATGACGACCATGATGGACTCCCACTGCTGGCAGGGGGGTCCCTGGCAGATGTCCCCCCGATTCAGGAGGCGGCGGCATGCAGCTGTTGGTAGGCCCAGGATGATGGTTTATGGCTGGCCCATACACGTTCTCTGTCCTTTGCGGTTGCTTACGGACGGCACCGGTCGACGGTGAAGGCATGTGGTCTGCAATGTGCGGAATGCCACTCGGTACATCACTTTGGGCACGTACCGGAAATGTTGTTGTCGGATCTTCCAAGGACGGAAAGGTGTCCGCTCCCATAGTTGCTGGCGCAGCAGCCCTGTCCCTTGCAACCCGCACAGTCTGGCTACGAGTCCCGATGGGCGAGCGACTCATGTCGGTCCTTAAGTATTACCCGCAATCGCCTGTCTGTGCCTCACGTTGGTCGCCAAGATATAACGCAAACCGTTAACATGGTTCGGGGCAAAGAACAAGGGCGACAGATACAGGTTTTTAACAAATCTTCAACAAAATCTCCAACGCGAGTGTAGGGAATAACAATGGACAGGACCGGACGAACACTAGGATTTCGGTTCAATAGCTTCAAGCAAATTTTATAGATATAGATATTTTTTATAGATATTTAACAACTATTTATTTATTTATTTTTTAATATACCTAGAGTATTATAATAAAAATAAGTTTTTCTAAAACCAAGAATGTGGTGTAATTAAACTAACTATTAGTAATTAAAAGTCATCATCACTATTATCCTGAATTACACCTTTGCTACTAGTCATCCTACCCGAAGTTGCTCGCTTGTTGATGTCCATCGCTGAGAACTCTAGCCCAAGAGAATCTTCATCGGACTGTACATCTACCAGTTCCGGCTCGTCCTTGTCAAGGAACAACTCATCATCGTCCGTGTCATCTGAGGATATCGCCAACGATGAGTTGCTGTTACTAATCACCGGATCCATTCCACCGAAGACTTTCGTCAGATTCTTGCCAGTGTGTACTCCCTGACGCGTGCGACCTCCAGTGCGCGCCCTAGGTCTCTCCTGGCGACTTGGCGGCGCTTGAGGCATGGCATTCTGAGGTGTAACCTCGTCAAGTATGAGATCGTCTTCGGTGGCATCCTCTAACGGAATAGTAGTTGCAATAGGTCTCTGTGACGACATCAACTGGACGCGTTGAATTTGGGCCCGCTCTGCCTCTGCGGCGAGTTTCTCCAATTCGCCCAAACAACGTACTCGGATAGAGTACTTGTCGAAAAGGTTGTTTAATTCGCCTTCCAGTGTAATAAACTCCTCCATGAAAGCCGGTCTAAAGGTTTGTATAAGTAGAGGGTGTAACATCATGTGTCACAGTGCTATAAAATAAGAGGAAACGTACCGAACTTTTCTCAGAGTTTGTAAGCGCTTCTCATGTCGTTCAATCTCAACTTTCCTTCGCTCGATCTTTCCATCTAAGCTCGTTTCGGTTGCCGAAATGTTTTCAGTTTGTTTCTGGTTCTCGGAGATCTCTTCGGTAATCGTCTCGATTGCTCGTCGAATTCCACCCTCAACGTCGTGGACCTCAAACTGGCGGGCTACGCTGGTCTCACGTTCACCCTTATTATTTTTTATAGAATATATTCTTAAGATAAGTGGCTTCAGATTAAGAGGTTAGATAAAGTTTGGTTAAACTGGGAATAGAGTAAGAATAGATTTTCCATAACTAGGAGATTTTGATTATCAAGGGAAAGGGGCAACTTTAGCCCAAGTAATTTCCTTGAAACTTTCAGGGCTTTCGGTGAAAAACATATTCCAAAATATGACTGCTATCTATTGTTATCTCTATGAGGAATCTTAATCAGAATAATCAACAATAATCTTCACTTGGGTGGGGTGCAAACTTTCTGATCAAGTTCCTTAAATTGACAAATTGACAATAAGAAATTCTGTTTCTGAACTTTGGAACTTCGCAATTCGAAAATGAACTTCCCACGAGTTTAACCTTGACGCTAATTATGTATGTTACATCACTCCAATGATATTCATTGTATTTATGGATGAAGTATTAAGAGGGGCGGAAAAGCGGACCAGGAAAGTACATATTGGAAACTGGCGCATGAAGCATTTTGAACATTTGCTGAAAACATTGTCGTTCGAACAAAGAATGGAAAGGAACTACAAAAATCAGTGCATATCTGGAATAACATACTAAAGCACAAGGGAATGAACATAAAGAGAAGAGAAGTAAAACCTAAAGATCAGTCTAGAAGAAAAGCAGCTAGAACAAGTAAAGTCATACAAATACCAACAAGTCGAAATACAACACGACGGACAAGGGGGCAGAAAACTGGATGCAAGGTCAATAAAAGCAAGTTGCCTTTACCATCAGTTACATACAAAATGTATTAACAAAAAAGATGTATTTAGAAAAACAAAGGCAAAATAATACAGGCCAATATTGATAGGGGACCAAGGACCAAGGGCAGCTGGAAATAAACAAGCTGAGGAGATGATTTTTTTTAAAAACGACACTGTGGGTAACAAAATGTGCTACGGTACGGAATGCGGAGATAAGAAACCAACTATAAGACGCCAGTATCGAATGTATACAACGAAAGCAGCTATGTTGGTGGAGGCACCTCCATAGATTAAAGGAATATCGGCAAGTTAAGAAGGTACGGGAAGCTGCCATTCTACCAGGGGGAGAAGTGGTATATCTAGAAAGACATGCAGTCGTAACATCAGCGAAATAACAGTGAAGAAGGGAGAGGACAATACAAGAAGAAAATATGCTGACAAAGACAAGAAAGATAGGACGATTCGAGTTCACGGAAGAAAGTAGGAGAAAAACATATCCATACACTATCCACTATATGGTAAAATGCTATATCGATGAATATACACATGAGGACATAAGAAGTTTAGGAAATCTAAGATCAGGAAAATTGGAAAACACTGACATCAGTCTACAACGCAGACTCAAAGAAATATAAAAGGTGATTCTTTATAAACATAAGATTACCCTCAAATTAATCTCCTTTCCAAGCAAATCAAATAGGGATGCACCAGTCATAGTGATCTCCGATGCCAATTGCCGGGACTGCTTTAAGTCATGCAACTGAAACAAATTCTTCATGAAACCCTTCAAATTAGGACCCTATAGTATTTACTTTATCAGCGAAGTCGAAATCCCGTACGGTCAGCTCGACGTCCTCCTCCTGGCTAGCGTTCTTTTCATTGGCGCTACTTACAAGTGCCTCGTACAACAATGATGTCACTTTAAGGATTTCGCGTACCGCATAACCGTCGGCTTGGTACAACCGCTTCGTGTTCAGCTTGACGTTCGCTTTCAAGGCCATGAATTGCGCTACGTTGCGAATAAACGTCACCCGTTCCTCTTCCGTATTGATATCATGGGCAATGTCCACATCCGGATCGAAACGCTTTGTCAGCCACAAGAGCAGCGTCGAGACGAGTGGGAAATTCGGCTTACGAAAGCTTTCCATCGAGACAAGTTGAGGATAACTCAACGCACGCAGCATCTCGGTGCAATCTAAAGCAATAAGACTATAACGTTGGGCTGGTGCAAAAACTCCACGACTTACTGCGTACTTCACGATATGACATTGTTACTTGTAAAAAGCAACAAATATTATGAAATTTCAGCAAAGCACACTTTTAACATAACGTGACAACTGTACATTGTTTGTAGTCCACCCTTTTTTGAATTGCCATAGAAACGCGGGGGAAATACAAACATTACTGGTTCTTGGATCACCAACGTTGGCAACACGTACCGCTTCTCACATTTAACGGTGTATGTTCCAAGAAAATTCTTATATTAACCAAATAAACATCAAACTGAGACTGTAAACTAATTTCGTAGAGCAGGCACTGTGCAACATCTTTTCTTTTTCGTTTATTATAATAAAATAAAAATAATAAAGTCACAGAAAAATTATACGAAAAATCCTGGGAACGAAGTATGAAGAGGGAACATGAAAACTGAGAAGCAATGGAGAGATCGATCTACACAAGAATAGAGAAAATATCAGACACGATGAGGAAAAGAATAGTAACCTTGATGAGTAAAACACTTTTTTCACAGTTCTACAAATATAATTTATTTTTGTACAATGTACATTTCGGCTTTCGCCA